>LBFL01019057.1:0-10860 GCA_000988845.1 Hypochthonius rufulus
ATATCGAATTCGCAGATTTACAATTATTTCATCATTAAAGTCATATAACAGATTCCGTTTGTTTCGTATGAATTTCCAAATCTTTCGGTTGTTTTTGACCAAATCATAGAATCGTTTCGCCGTTTTCCCGAAATTTGTCACATCGCAGAACGACAATTGTTTCTGCAATAAAATTTCCTCAATTATTTCATTAGGTAATGACTCCATTTTTATTGCATTTTTCTGATAAAAACTTTTATCTCAGACTCATGACTTTATAAAGTATTATAATATCACGCCATACATATGCATGCATACGTATGTGTTTCTTCATTGAAGTGTCTAAACCTTAGACTTTAAAGCAGTAATGTATAAGTATTACATAACTACACATGTTATGTCATGCAATTCCTTATGACTCCGGTGATAAAACTTTGTATCATACTCAAACAGCGATAAAAAGTAATTTCAATTTTTATATTACTATAAATGATTAGACTTTTCAATTATTAATATTATCATCACTCACATAAAGTTTCTATAACAATATATAAATTCTATAATTTCCTTACAATTGACAGTCCTAATTTTCCCATTGTTGGTAATTATGTCGGACACTGTTATGCTATTTTCTGTGGTTAAATGCTATCATTGGACAATTGATATTACATTTTTTAAACTTTAAAAAAATTTTTAAAAAACTTAAAAATTGTTCATTATTAAAGTGTTTTGCATATAGTAATGTGATTCAAAGCGTTTGTCACTCCCCTTGTGAATTTATAAAATTAACTGTGCCAATTATATTTATGGCTATGGCAACGAATAATACATTAAGTACAAATCAATAACAATAGGGGTTATAATGCACTGCTTTAGTATGCTTTTGCGATATTACATTTAATGCAAATTGTATTTACGTAATTTATTGTTATATCTGAAGAGTTTTTTAAGAATGACGCACAAATGATTGTGATTGGATAAACAATTATTTATGAATCGCATTATTGCCATGGAAATAATAAATAAAATGGACACAGTTTAATTTTAATCAAAGGATTCTCATGCTTTACAGAATGAAAGCGTCAAAATAACTGTGCGATTTCAAACAGTATTGACTTATTGTTTGACAGTTTCCCATTGTTGCATGCCACTGTATATGATATGCACGTGCTGCACGTGATATGCTTATGCAATTTTCTGCACTTTTTAATGTCATGATTTGATAATTAACATTTAATTTTTTCAAATTTATCGCCGAAAGTTTAATTGAACATTACATAACGTGAACGCGCGTGTCATTTGTATTACATTCTCTGTAAGTGCATGAGACACTCTCACGGTGTATTGAACCTCAAATAAACATTAATAATGTTCAGTCAATAAAAACATTCATTTATATATTTATATCATCATTTTGTATTGAAATATTTAATGATTTACACATTATTAAAATTAATCACTTTTATCTATTAAATATTAAAATACCCGATGCTTCGCACCTGTATTTATCTCGTGCAACAATTAGATTTAATTTACTCAGGATTTACTAACTTCTGGCATATGATGCAATTTACTATAAACTAAAACAGTACTGTTTTTCTGTTGGAAATATTTGTAAGAGACTGTCACAGTTATGGTTTCGTCATGTCATTGCACACGTCGCGCACGTCACGTGATTTGCATCATGGAAAAAGTTTTGAAGATAATTATGAATGACAACTTATGTAACGTAACGTAACGTAATGTTTTAGTGTATTTTACAATTGATTTATTATTATACAAAACAATTGTTAATGCATTAAAACCCCATTAATAAATGACCATATAATGTCTCTCATACCGAAGATTCATTCATTCGATCGTAATGACGATGAATATCTGAATCGACGTGAGAAAAAATTAATTCGGTTTTACAAATGTCCGTTTTTATATGATAAATGTTATTTTGCATCAGATAATTATGATACTTTTATTAAACATTTCAATGATCATCGCAATGAAATTATTAAATGTTCAGAATTAAAATGTTATTATTGCGATGTCAGTATTAATGTCACAGCGACTGATGATGACGATCGTTACAAACAATTTACTCATTCATTTGTGTCTCATTTGGCCATTGTCCACTGTCAGAGGGTGTTTCAGTGTAATTTGTGTCTCTTCAGAGCGATCACTGAAAATCACATACTGATACATCAGGCATCACAACACCCAAATCAATGGTAAAACGTGCATTTTTATTTAATATGTCATTAATGTTTTTTAATTATTTTTTTTAGTATTGAAATGTCATTAAAAAACATCGAAATAAATGTAAAGGATCATTATAATGACATATCTAAAGTTTGTAAAGTCATTCACTGTCTCCCTATTGTTGCACATCCCCAATCAAATGCTTTGATACGTATGGCATCATTACCGAAAGAAGCGGCTGATATTAAAGACGGGAAATTTCATTGTTTATACTGTGATTATACAAATACCGATGATATTTCCACGATTCAACACACGGTACTGACACATCCCGATTTTGAAATTTCCTTTTGGGATGGGAAAAGAGATGATGAATCAAATGAGAGTCATCAACAAATTGAGGAAATTAATGATGAATCCGTTTATGATAATAATAGAAGTGAATCAACTAATGCAGCAGTAAAGTGCGAAGCACCGGATGTTATCCCTGGATTTGAGCAGAGATATGATACTGACGATGATGATGATGATAATGAACCTCAGAATGAACCGTTTAAAAATAATTATTTATTTAATTCCAATTATAATGAACGGAATGGACATGAATTGGGACCGTACGATTTTGTTATTGATAGGATCGGAGATAATCGAAATGTTCCGGTGGAACCACAATTTAATGATAGCGTTAAACGCCGATTGGATTATCATGATTATGATTATTTAAATAAAAGAGTAAAAACTGAAAATGAATATCTCGATTATGATTCACGTCCATTGCCGCCTCCAATTGAATTGGACACGAATTTTGAGAGTTCAACAGAAGTACAAAAACCTTCACACACCGTTACGAATCGGCCCGATTCTGTTGCTAAAAGACCGAAAGTGGACGATGCTAATGCTAATAGAATTGAAAGATCAAAAAATAGTGCTGAAGAATCATCAAAAGAATCAGGAAAAAAATCTGTAACAGAAGTTCGGAGTTCGCACAAAACACAGGGAAAAAGAAAAAAGAGATATGCGCGTGAATTACTTTCATCTGATGATGAGAATCATGCCGATGATAGGGGTGATGATTATCGAATGAAAGGGTATGAAAAAATCCTAAGAAATGAATCAAATGAACCGGAAGTACCGAAACGCATCTCAAGAGTCGAGTCAAAGAAATATTTTAATCCGCAACCGATTGGAAAAGGTTCGGCAATTGAAAGGAATCAGTTTAAGTGTTTACTCTGCAATGGACCAAATGCTATATTCTTTGAGTCGAAAATATCTCAACATTTGCATACCGCTCATTGCACAAACTCATCACTTAAATGTGGTATCAGCGGATGTAAATTTTTAGGCGATTCTGAGACTATTTCAGAGCATTCAAAAGAGGCTCATCCCAATGATAAACATCGCGTTATTAAATTTATAGTCCCAAAACAATTGGATAAAAGCACTTCATATAAAGGGTCTAAATTTGTCACATCTGTGGGTGTGAAGCATCATAACCCGAAACCGAAAGGAGCTTTATTGACACAGATTAAAGAGAGCATTTTCCTCGGACCGTTACGAAATGAAAGAACACAGAAAAGTATGGAATCGACTAATGGTGGAAAATCTGTAAAAAGTAATCATAAACCATTAGTCAAAACATCAATAGTTAATCGGAGAAAAGTTATTAAAGGATATGACCCTAAATCAGTTGCATCAAATCCTTTTTCATTTGCGAAAAAACCAATTCCAAAACCAAATGCTACGGTAACATCAGCGGCAGTTACAAAACCAAAACAAGTGACTGAACCGACACCATCAGTATCAAAGCCTTATGAATCTTTAGTTCGAATTCTAAGTGATAACACATCACAATCACTAGAAAAAAGTGATTTAAGTAAAGAATCAGCACCGCGTCAATGCGCTAAAAAATCGACCGCAAAACTAAGAGATTACGCAATAAATAAGTCGCATGTCGTGAAAGATGCGATTGAAAAATCTCAAATCGCAAAGAAATCATCATCCGGTAAATTGCGTTTACCGTTTGAGTCAAAATTGTCAAAAATGTCAAAAATGAAACAAATATCTTCAAAGTTCTTTTGCTTATTCTGCGAATCGATTCTCCCCGATAAATCATTAGCGATCGGTCATTACAAAATTCATTTGGAATTAGGTTTGCATTGCAATGAGTGTCATTCGTATGTATCACAAGTATCACAAACGTATCACCAAACAATGACATCGCATTATAAACAGCATCATCCATCGTTAATGTCGAGCATCGCGTATAATACAAAAAACCCGAAAGAAATTAATTTGTGGATCGACACTTTTATCACGAATCAGATGACGAATTCTGAATTAGTATATCGTAACACAATAAATATCTCTAAAGAATCATATGAAATTAGTCTAAAATGTCCGATATGTGTAAAGGCCGCAGATTTGTATTGCAGAGTTGAGAATCGCAATGATGTTATAGCGAAACCGTTTAGTAAATTATGGGAAATTGAGGCACACATATGTGAACATCTATCATGGAATTCACGTATTTGTTTAATCTGCAAACAGAAGGGTAAAGAAATTTCCATCACCGATCATCGTATTCCACTCTCAGACCATTTACTGAATGATCATTATAGTTATGGTCAAATCGCATATTTATTTGATGATCATACACCTGATTGTGGATTTAACAAATATCAAAAGAATTTTATTAATACTCATTTTGAATCCGCTAAAATTGAATTGAGTCATTCTTTAAACGATTGTCTCTCGCAAAATCTTTCTAAAGTGAGATTTGACTATGAAAATGAATTGAGAAAGAAATATTCGATTATATCTGAAGTCAAAATTATGGTCTTAAGAATGACCGAAATTAAACAGGAAAAGATTGACCCGGACTTTGAGTCAATTCGAAATGTCGTATCTCAAGAGTCTCAAAATGTTCAGCCGCAAAATATTGAATCGCAAAATGCTCAGAGCAGTAAATTTGGGGACGATTCTCAACAGAAGATTAATAATAATAAAGTTTTGACAGAACCAATTAAAGAACCGAATACAAAAGGCAATGCAAATGGAGAGGGATCATCACAAATCTCAGTCATCGAATTGGATGATGAACCTGAAGATGATTGTATTGTTTTGAGCTCTGATGATGAATAATATTTTTTTAATAAACCAATTACTGTGGTATAACTTAATCATTATCGATATTTGCAATTTTAATATATGTGATTTGAAAAATAACGAATAAATTCGTATTCTATTTTCGTCTGAAAATTAAGTTATTCGTGAATATTAACATTGAAAATACTGATATAGTAAATTATAGTGTTAGTGTTATTCACGATCGTACCGGTATTATATTATTGCGGTCGTGAAAAGTTTTGTATCAAAACACCCGGAGAATGAATATTTAGTATTGTTTTAGAGATATTATCTCTTATCTCATCTCAATCTAAAAAAGCGAACTCAACACTTTAGGTACCGATTTTAGTATTAATGATAAATCAATAATAAAAATATAAATTATAAATACAAAAAAATCATCATAATGATACTATCATTATCATTGATTTATTGAATTTCAGTCACGAATAACATGCAAATGTATATAATTTCTGCGAAAATAAACATTACATTAACATAATATCCGAAATATATTATTTAGATAATGTCATTAAATATCATTTTGATTCACGTGCATAAATCTTAATTTAAATGATAGATATTTGTTTCTCGTTTTAAATTTTAGTACTTTAATGTTTAAATATGATCCCATTCCATGGAATTTTATTCCTTATCATAAACGTGCCGCACTAAAAACTCATATGCCACTCACGAATCAAACATTATTATTAAATAATGCGTATGAAAGAATATGATGAAAAATTTTTTAAAATGCGTCAAAAATACAACACTTTTGACGCGTTTATCTAAAGATGAAGAAAAAGAGTAAACGAATAGAGTAAGAAAATTGATCGAATGACGACGCTTTAAAGATATATGATTAATTTTTATCAAAGCTATTATCATCATTATCTTTTATGTCAATCAAGTAAATCGCGTGAGAATTGAGAATCTACTTTCGCCTAATATTAACTGAGGGGGATTAACTAAGGGGGATTAACTGAGGGGGCACTGTGCTTAACAATTTATTTTAATGATGAAATAAATTATTTTTTAAGTTTTTTTTAAATAATCATTTCTCATGTGAATCAATTTGCAAAAAATTGTGTCTAAAAAATGTTTTAAAACAAAAAATAATTCTCTAAAAAAATATTCACGAATTTCAATTTATGGTGATTTATGCACTTAAATATTTCTTCTGAAATCTTTGAACTCAAAGATTAAGGCCCATAAAATACTCTTTTTGCTTAAAACTCAGAGTAAAAAACAAATAAAAGTAAATTGTTTATATTGTTGTACGTGAGAATCAAATCGTTATCATGGAAAATCATAAACAAATCGCTGGTGTATTAATTAATTAATGTATTATTAATCTATTGCTACGCGCGTAATCACTATTTTGTTCCATTAATTCACTGTTTTCACACATTAAACTTTTTTCCGTACGTTTTAATGTTTAAATAATAATGTTTAAATAATATAGTCATATGATTACGTTAATAGATAATACACACTTTGGTGAGTACAATTTATTTTGAGCATAAATGCGTGAAATTAATTCCCTTTCACCGAAGTTAATGTACGCGCATACAGTGGAAAGATAACACGAGAAAAGTGCCACAAATAGAGATGACTGATAATGTAGGTTCAGATTCAGATGGGGTTTAGAGGAGCGTCGGATATACTCGATTCATCTTTTTTATTTATTTTTAGGAAAATATCATTATGAATATGTTTATGAATTAATATTTCAGACGCCAAATGATTCATAAATCTTTATATATTATGTATACGCATACCAAAAGGGTTATGAACTTTCAGATTTGTAAATTACAAACTTTTAAAAAAATCATTTTTTCATAGATTTTCTGATAAATTCTAAAATAATATCACTATTAATATGAGTGCGGAAAACATTTAAACTTAAATTACTCAATTATTAAAGTAAATATTTATGAATTATAAAATTGGATTTATCGGGAAACATTAAGATTCATATGATTCATATGAAAATGGTATTAAATGAGAAACGTCATTTAATGGATACGCCTTTCGTTATGGGATTTCATTTTTGACATAAGAGTTAATTAATGGTCTCAGAATAAAGAGAAAAGACTAAAACGGACTTTTCTAATCGTGAACGTCGCGAAAATGTAATTACCGTAAGACGCGCATTAATTAACCGTACTATGAAATTAGAGTATTATGTTAACGCTCTTTTGTCATTTCTCATTTATCTTCGCTCTTTGGGGGGACTCTACCGGAGGATTTCGATATGTGTTATCGTATATAACAATATATTCAATAATAAATATATATTTAATACGCTGTTCATTTCTCCGGCATCGAAACCGTAACAGATAATAGCCTTTCACTGGATATATGAGTCAATCAAAGCAAATCTCTCGGATACTGTAGCAAAACACCCGAACTTTGGCAACAGATTCGATCGGAGTCAGTTGCTATGGTTACCAGAGCCGCATTATACTCCTCTGCATCCCTCTATCAAAATATTTTCCATCCCAATCCTTGTGTTCTATCGGCACATCGCAGCATCACTTTCACAGAAATCCTCCATTAAACTCTTATTCAAACGTATTGGGTTTATATAGATTTTGTTGGCTCTTCGAGTGTAGCAAATTTAGTATTGTGTCGTTTGTTTCAATTGCCTCATCTCTCAATTAGAGTAATCACGAGACTCAAACAGTTAATTGTTACTGATTAATCAATTGACGGACCCATAAAATGCTATTCTTTTGATACTAATTCAATTCAAATGAAACGGATTTGATCAGTGACGATCTACGGTAATATTTTGAGAGAGAAATGAAAAATTTCGATGTGATTAATATATATTCACAATATATATGTTCACAATAATTTTATATCATCTTAATTTTGCTTAAATTAAAATAAAGTATTTTAAAAGTGTACCCTTAAAAAATCGGAATGAATTGCATTGTGTGGTATTTAATGATCATTTTGCTCCTTTTGGTGCCGTATTATTTAAATTTGAAAGTTCACGCACTTCCGGATGTGCTCAAAATCGGTAAGTGAATAACTTTATTCACATCAATGGTTATATGATATTGTGACACAAGAATTATGACATACACTGAAAGGGTACTTAAATTGCCATTCTTGAGTTTCATAAAATCACAGGGTTTGGATACTCTTTTCTATTATCTCTTCAGTTTTTTATCATATTTTTTTCAAAAGATTCATATAAATTTTAGTGAAAGATTAATGAATGAAAATAAATTCGAATATCACTAAAGTCATGATTTTTAAACAATCGTATTAATTGTATATTTAATAAATTATTATTGAATAATTTAAATTATATTCAAATCCTAATGCCGCATAATGTAAATCATTTCATTTCAATTCACAATTTACAATAAATTTGATATTAAATATATTAATATATGACTAAATATTTTACTTTATATTATATTAATTAAATAAAAATTATGTTTGTGTAACTCACGTTTTGGCCTAATAAAGTCGAATAGAAAATGCATTAAACCGTATAATATAATTTCAATGGATAATACTGTTCCAATTTATACTGAGCATTGTAAATTGTATTTAGCATTGAACATGTTTAATATTGTATAACATTTCTTCGTGTTGAATATAACATGTGCTGAGATAAAATGTAACACTCGTCGTGTTCAAAACACACCTCACCTCACCTCACAAAACTCATAAATTTATGACAAAATTATAGACTTCAAAACTCTCGTACAAAATTCATGTAATTATTGGAAATTTTTAGATTTATATAAAAATAGTTACGGCAGAATTGCAATTGGAAAATAATGATTATTAATAATTAACACAATTGATACACTCACATCACAGAATTGAACTTTAATCACGTATACCGTAACAATTCGTATGTTGAATCATTACGTATTTATCAATAATGTACAGGATTATCTAAATATTAGACACAGATTTTTCAATTATATTCAATGTTTAATTTTTTAATTTTTTGAGAATTATTTCCGAATGTCTTTAATTTTTTATAAAATATAATTAAATGTGTAATAATAAGATGATTATTTTAAATAATATAAAGTGTATTAATAATAAATGAGGGTAGAGTAGGGTAGTATTTTTAATAAAACATAAAAATTAAAGTTTAATGGATTTTTGTCAAATCTAAACCTAAACTTTATCATGTGTTTTCATAAATTATATGAATCATTATTCTTTAAAAATATATCTCTTGAGTACTCTGAAGACAATTATATTGTGCATAAAATTAGCATTCAAATGAGATATCACTCGTCCCAAATGTAGGAATACGCGACTGGTATAGTATAGTATGGTATAGTATAGTATCATCCTTTATAATTATCAGAGATGAAATTTAAATTTCTTTTATGCTTCGGATTAATGAGTTGAAATGTAATTTGATTAATGACTGTTGTTATTAAACACAGCAATTTACACCTTTTCGATTATCGTATCGTATAAATATCATAATTATCATTTTGTTACATTTAATGAGTACTTTTAAATATTTATGGTGGAAAAATATGAATGTAATCGAAAAAATCGATTATGAATTACTTTATTTTAAACTAATGAATACCCTTTAATCACCTTTTGAGAGACGTTAACATTTGTATTGAGTTCGGATCCGTCTTTAATTACGGTGCAAAATCTAAATTTAAATTGAAAGTCAAAGTAATTTAATCGATTTTATCGAATAAAAAAATATTAAACTTAAAACTTAATAATCTACGAAACGTCAAACTTTTGCAGATAATAAATATGATAATTTAAAGGAGTTTATTATATATTTTCCTGAAGTATCTCTATTTTGTCCCTGAGGCATGTGTCTGTACATCTAATCGTATGTTCCCGAAATCTCGAAGTTCAATATGTTTACTTTGGAGGTTTATGTATAGTTATTTTCGAGGCTATGGGTTTCAGGATTTTCAACTTCGAGATTTCGGGTACACACCTATTTAATAATTTAGTGCACCAGAAAAACACTTTCTGATAATGTTGAGTTATAGAGTTTCGTGTGATGACATAAGGATTTTGCGGGTTTCTTCTAAAATACAATTTTTGACCAAAATTCAAAGATTAAGATAAGAGAATACGGATTAAAAGAGATTACTTTTGTTAAATGAAAATGCTTAAGAATAAAGTCAGAAAATGGATTCAATTTCTATGCATTTCATTATTTATTACCGATAAAATGATGAGATTGGAATTCACAAATAATAAATTTACTTTATTTTTAGGAATTAAATAAATAAAATTATTATTATTATCGTTAAATATAATAAAAACATTTCTAAATATAAAAAAATCTGTTGAAATATCTTTTAATGTCAAACGTTATAAATATTTAATAAATATTTTTAATAATCTAAAAGATACCCCAAATTTATTAATGTTGAAATACTTCTATAATAAAAACATTTCACTAAATCTTTTTATAAATTATGCGGTAATTTATAGGGATATAAATTATCAAATATTATTTTTTGAAAATTTTTGGTTTATCAAAAGTCTAATATTTTGCGTGTTCATTAAGATAATGAAATGCTTTAA
>LBFL01019092.1:0-11749 GCA_000988845.1 Hypochthonius rufulus
AAAACTGTACATAAACTGTACACAATTAAACAATTTTTTTATTAATTTGCAATATATTCATTTAGTACACAAAAATCTTTATAACTTAAAGACCTATTTTTCGAAAAAAAAATTAACTATTCAAATCTATTAGTATCGCTAAGGTTCATAAACTTTTCAATTCATTGGGGTAGACTTATTTTTTCCAATTTTTTTAAAAATAGGAGTTAACTTTACACTTTTATGTTTTTATCTTAAGTAAATTTTTTATTTTTGAAATTTTCGAAGAGGTCCAAGCTTTAGATTCCTATTAAGCCCTCTAGTTGGCAAATAGTGAATTTTTAAATATTTTATCTTTAGTAAAATGTAAATCTAACATAATGAATATTTTTCCAACAGAAAAATCAGAGAAATCAGAGAAATCACTAAAATTGATTCGATAATTATAGGAAAATTTGGTTTTAATTATAATTCAGATAAATCTATTTGTAAATTAATCATAATTCAGCTAAAAACGCGCATAACTCTACATAATACGTACAGTTTTGCCCATGAACTGTACACTGTACACAGCTCGTCAAAAACTGTACACCTGGCAACACTACTTACACTCTACCCACACACCCCTTGGCGAATACTGAAATGAATTATAAAATTTACTATTTGAATGGGAATAAATAAATATGAATATGAATGTGACAATTGAATGTGTGAAAATACTGAACTCCAAAAGTGATTGAAATGACTATATTTATCATACCATATCCTGCATCTGTAACTGGTGTCCTGTGACCTCATGTCATGACATCAGGTCACGTTAGGGGAGTAAATCAAAATGCAGGCGAAAACAAACGGAGGGAATCAATAAAACCAATGGATTCATGTGAAACAACATAATGTAAGTTTATCATTTCATTATAAATTATTTACAAGTGATGAATCAGTTCGTCTGAGACCCGTGGACATTGCTTTGCAATATAAATAATATTATTATTTATATACAGCTGTGGACATGTTAAGAAATTTTTTTAATTAAAAATTATTCTTGGTGGAGTTCTAGCTAGCGATCTTTTATTATAATATTACATTTTTTCTTACAAAAGCATTTATTAACGCATGTATGTTTTCCTATAATATTCTCATTATAATCCCTGCAGTCTGTAGCATATGGTGATGGTAACAACTGAATTATTTGAATGGAATAAAACATTAAGAAATAATTACTATTTTCAGAATTCTGCAAAACTGCATAATCAGTGAAGTGATAGCTTATAGATATTGAGAATATTTTATGTGAAATTAGTAAATATGGTAATTGACTTGTTACGTCATAATTTATAAAATCATTTAATTTATTCGTTTCAATATGATTAAAATCGTAAACAATTGAATAACTATTGTCACGGTCTATAGAAATACTTTTTTGAATTTTTGTAATATTTTCACATCCATAACTTTGATAGTGAAATAATATGAAACATTAATGTAATGAGTCAAAAATTTTAAAATTTGAATTTAGCGATTCAATAATCGATACGTGAGTATTAAATATTATATTAAATTGTATTTGAAGCGGTAGAAAATAGAATTTAGTATCAGATTTAATTTTTACAATTGTTTCATATATTAAAAATTGATTTTATGCGGTTAACAATTAAGTGAGGGATCATACCTTTAGTACATACGCACAAGTAGGGGGAGTGGGGCATCAGTCAAAAGCGTATGAAAGTGTATGCATATATATAAGGGGGTATTGTGGCACATGCGCTTTGTTAACAGTGGGGATTTTAAATTTTGAAAACATGTGTTTTTGTTTCGTAAACATTGTATTATCAACGATTTAAAGGTTAGAAAATTGTATTAAATTAAATTTAATAATAATTTTTTATATTCAAAGAGTGATTCATTCAAATGATGGCTACAAACTCAAAAGCAGCATATAATTAATTTATAAAAGCTTATGTAGAAGCATTTCAATCAAAAACCAAAGAAATTCAGTTTAAGAATGGACAAAAGCTTTGGAATAAACTAAAAAGTTATCATCAAAGACTTATCACTACACTTCAAGAACTTAGAAGTAAAGCTGAGAAGCAGAAGACTATGCTACGAAACTTTTGGAGGACAAAAACTTTTGCTAGAACCGCCGCCACAATAGCCTCAACCACAACAGTCACCATCGCCACTACCAACGCTTCAACAACCGACAAAACCAATACAGACGCTATTACTAGCTCACCCACCGACACTCCCACCATTACTTATGCAGACCCTCCATAAAGACCCGCACAACAGAAGACAAAGAAGAGGCTGACCACAGTCAGCGAAAATATCGCTAGTCTAGTTATATTAGAGGTCAATGGTTTGCTTTCTCATAATCAGAAGAAAACTAATATTGATCTGATCAAAGAAAGGCGACATCTTCAACAGAAGTTGAAGCGATTAGAGTCGGAAAGAGTGCTGCAAAGTAAGCGGCGGCGAGAGTTGCGGACGACACTCGAGGATTTAAGGCAAGATCCTGTAATCGACCAAAAGTTAAAGAAGTTCTGTCGACAAGTCTTCCAAACTACGCCTCGATGGAGATCAGTCGCAACTACTTAAGACCATCGTGGATATAGTCTCTATCGGAGCCCAGCAGATGATCGAAAACGGTCAGATATCCTGAGGTCGTGTCTAACTCTGGATGATTTTGTCGAAAAGCTGAGGGCAGCCGGTTATAAATTGAGCCGAAATGCCAGTTACCCTAGACTCCAACCTCTGCGGTTCAACACAACGAAAGGTAAGAGGCATGTGGAGACAGTTCCTGTAAGGCTTTGTCACTCCCAAAACGATCACCGGAAACGACACCCTGACTCCCACTTCGCGTCTGCAACAATTCGGCAACTCATGGACTTAGCTGTACTTCTTGGTGAGAAGACTGCTTGCTTCTTGTCTCAAGACGATAAGGCACGTGTCCCATTAGGATTGGCCGCCGCTAACAAGCAATCTCGGATCCTAATGAATCTTCGATATCGCGTCAGACGTCCCGACCATGATTGGGTTGTCGCTGGTAGACACAAACCGGTACCGTCATTTTACGCCGCTCTAGTTATCGGTGATGAGAAGGTTGGCTATTCGGGTCCAACATTTATCACCATTAGGAGTGGCAAACAGGACAGAAGCACAGCTAAATTTATTATTAATTTAGTTAATCGCTTAACATTTATATTTATATTATTTATATATTGCAATCTTAATAATAATTAAGATATTATGAAAACGTTAAATAAATTTATCAATGATATTCCATACCATAATCCTATGATTCCACAAATAGAGCATACATAATCAATGAGTCATCATTGGATAATAATTATAATACAATTCTAGGAGCGGTGTTCGATATACACGTGAATATCCAAAATGAATCATATGTAACTATTGTTCCATACAATTTTAATGTATAATGGTATTTGACACAATCGGAAAAACAATAGTTTCGGCAAAGATTTGTATTTTCTCTTTTTTGTTTAAATGTTAACATAAAATTTTTATTTTTTAATGTTTTTTAAACTTTCATTTCTATGTACACATTTCTCAACACAATCATCATGTGTTTTCGATTTATTAATTCCAATATTATGTTTATAATTATAACATTTTGTGTCATAAGGTAATGGCTGAAGATTTTCTATTATTGCAATTATATTGTATTCATAAATATTTCTGTTGCAAAATTTAATTTTATGGTTATAATAAATGAATGATGTTCCCAAAGGATGAATAATTTTATAAAATTTATTTAATTTATAATTCTCAAACTCAAACTGCAATACCGGATATTTTACTAATGGTAATTTATAAAATTTAGACACAATATCTTTATAAATGCTTAAATATTTCTCATTTTATATTGATTTTGATAAATTTTTTATAAACTCATTTTGTAATTAATCAGTAATTAATTAATAATTACCATACTTTAGGATGTATAACGGACACTTTTGGAGGCCCTCACCATGTCTACAAATACTGTGTGATAGAGAGAAATGTATGCTAATAAAAGGATTATTATCTCTATATATGAAAAGGGATCAAAGATCAAGGATCCTCTTAATTAATTTCTCAATAATTGACTATAATTTGACGAATAAAAATAATGACGCATTAATATTAATATACTAATATAATTCAGTTAATAAATCGATGCAAATAAATTTAGTTTAATATAAATATTAGAGTCGACATTAATATAAATTAAATAAATTCATAAAGAATTAGATAATTAATATTCACAAGCGTATACAACTCTCAGCACTAACTTACAGATTGTTCCTTTTATCTCCAAAATATTACACATAATCAATCAAAACAGCGCATCATATAGTATTTAAAGTAAATGTTCTAAATACTTTCCATCGGCCATTAAACACACTTCATCTCTCGGTTTCATACTGCTTTAATGGCACATGTGATAATTTGTATCAGCATAGCGACAAATGAAAGTGTGTATAGCCTTTTACGTGGGAAATAAATTCTTGCAGTGTTAACGTCGCTTAATGCATAAATAAAGGATAGGGCAGGATATATGCACACAGTTATGTTAACTGTTTTATTAAATATTAGACGCGTTATTGAGTCTGTTACACACATTTGGCATCCATATTGCATATATAATTATACAACACACATGTTTACTAATGGATGCACGTCGTTATGCTGATTTGTATGTAATTCTATTGTGCTATACTAACGCATAGTGGCGCTGTATTGATACAGTATTTGTAATTTTTTTGGAGATTAAAGAAACACGGTGTACATAATACGAATAGCGACAAATAAATAACACACTCATTGCAGAGTTTCATACTCGAAATTTAATTATATCATCACAAAAATGGGGGAACACCATATAAAAGCAGAGAGGGAACTCAAGATAAGCGTACGGTGTGCGCGTATATATTCAAATTTATGAGTTATATCTAAATATGCAAAACATACAGGAGAACCTCAATATATTAAACAATATCCATGCAATATTATGTTTTCAATTGTTTTTAATCATTATTATGAAATGAGTTATATAAAAACAAGAAAAACGTGTAAATATTTAAAGTAACAAAATTATATACTGAATTTATAATTAAATATAAATATAAAACACAAATTGAAAAATAGAATTTACATTTGACAATGATTATTATGAAATATGTATAAATAATTTTTATAATTAAACGGACATATTTTTCATAACTATTTATTGAAAGTGCAGATATTCCAAATGTTATTCCCATGATACCGCCGATATTATAGATCAGTTGATTTATGTCCATTTTTGGTGAATAAACAAATACCATTCCTTTTGCAACTTTCGGTGTAATTTTTATGAGTCTTATATTATTAATTAGATTAATATTCGTATATTTATAAGTATAATCAAATGACAATGAATTACAATTTTCTTTACATTCATTCAAACATTTTGGGTAATAATTTCGTGAATTGTTACAAATCATTACACTGCTAATGTTTTCTTTTATTATAATATTACATTTTTTCTTACAAAAGCATTTATTAAGGCATATCTGTTTTCCTATAATATACTCATTATAATTTCTGCAGTCTGTAGCATATGGTGGTGGTAATAACCGAATTATTTGAATTGAATAAAACATTTCGAAATAATTAGCATTTTGAGAATACCGCAAAGCTATGTTATCAAAAATATGAAAGCCTATAGATACTGAAAATATTTCATGTGAAATTAGTAAATGTGGTAATTGACTCGTTACATCATAATTTATAAAATCATTCAATTTATTCGTTTCAATATGATAAAAATAATCGTAAAAAATAGAATAACTATTGTCACGGTCTATAGAAATACTTTTTTGAATTTTTGTAATATTTTCACATCCATAACTTTGATAATGAAATGATATGAGACATGAATGTAAAGAGTTTAAAATTTTAAAATTTGAATTTAGCGATTCAATTATTGATACGTTAGTATTAAATATTACATTGTATTGTATTTGAAACGGTGGAAAATAGAATTTAGTATCATATTCAATTTTCACAATTGTTTCATACATTAAAAATTGATTTAATGCTGTTAACAATTGAGTGACCATAAAATATATTAATGCTGAATTTATTATTAATTTAGTTAATCGCTTAACATTTATATTTATATTGTTTATATATTTCAATTTTAATAATGATTGAGTAATTATTATTATGAAAACGTTAAATAAATTTATCAATGATATTCCATACCATAATCCTATAATTCCACAAATAGAGCATACATAATCAATGAAAGTAATCATTGGATAATAATTATAATACAATTCTGGGAGCGGTCCGCGATATATATATAAATGACCAATTGAATCATATGTAACTATTGTTCCATACAATTTTAATGTATAATGGTATTTGACACAATCGGAAAAGCAATTGTTTCGGCAAAGATTTATATGTTTTCTTTTTTCTTTAAATGTTAACATAAAATTTTTATTTTTTAATACGTTTTTAAAACTTTCATTTCTATGTTCACATTTTTCAACACAATCATCATGTGTTTTCGGTTCATTAATTCCAATATTTTGTTTATAATTATAACATTTTGTGTCATAAGGTAATGGCTGAAGATTTTCTATTATTGCATATATAATGTATAAGTAAATATTTCTGTTGCAAAATTTAATTCTATGGTTATAATAAATGAATGGTGATGTTCCCAAAGGATGAATAATTTTATAAAATTTAAATAATTTATTATTATCAAACCAAAATTGTAATTCTGGATATTTTACGAATGGTAATTTATAAAATTGAGACACAATATCTTTATAAATACTTAAACAGCTCTTATTTTTAATTGATTTACTGAAATTCAGTGTCATATTATTGATAAGAGGAAATTTATAGGATTTCGTATATTTAATATAATTAAATTGTATTCGTGCATTGGTTATATTATTTTCTATATATTCAAATATAAATATTCTGTTTTTTGGGTCATAATATATTTTCCAAATAAAATCAGTATCATTATTAAGTTCACTTTCATGCTCAACGCATACCGTAATTTCCGGGAACTCTCTTTTATCCGAATGTTTATATTCAATGTTAAGAATCGTTTGATATTTAAGATAATTTATTGTTAATTCAGTTATTTGATAAACAAATATAATAAATGACAAAATTCTGACGTAATTATTAAATGACAAGAGTTTGGTATCACTTATAAATTTGTAAATCCGATGCATTATTATTGAGTTAATAACAATAATTTTAAAGTAAAGAATTATCGAACAAATATGATAAATCCCGATGTTACGCACTGAAAATTATTTGTTTTACTGTTATCAATTATATGCATTAAAAGCATAAAAAGATACGTTTTTTTATATGAATTTAAGCACATAACATTTAGGTTTTTATTTTGTTATAATCATTTTTAAATATTTGTTAATCACTGACAAATAAAAACATTTATATAATAGAATTGTGAAATTTTATTATTTCAAATGTTCACTCTCCAATTTACCAATGGTCTGATACATATTTTAAATAAAATACTTTTTAATGTTATCTCAGTATACAAATATCGAATACTGTTGCATGTACATGCACTTATTGTTAGTTAATTATAACGCAAAATTGCTGGAAAATTCTTTATTATTAATCAAAAGTTGTAATTAACAAAAAGTACATTTTTTCATTGTTTAAAAAAATTTTACTTGTAATACTTTTTATCACGAAAGATTATGAGGCTGATATGCAATTAGAGTGTTCTCCGTATTTTTCCCTTATAATAAGTATCGTGTGTGTTTAAATTTTTGTTTTTCGAAACTCCGCTCTTTATTTTTAAAATAAATATCTTTGCTTTTCACGTATCTAGACATTTTTCCATTGAATTCTCATTTAAAAAATATTGATTTACAAAAATGTTGAAATTATAATTTTGTATTAATGCAGTGACACAATGAATCGATATTAATTAGTACATTACGACGGTTTAAATTTAAGTAGTCATTAACAAAACATTTTTATTATTGAGTGTAATGGAAGTGTTAATTGAAAAGCGTTGTAATAAAACAAATGTTGTAATTAACGAGAATTGTAATTAACCAACAATAAGCGTATATTATATGCGAGATATCACTGTAATTTATTTAATTAGTATAATATTTAATCATAACTTATAAAATGTTTTTATTTGTATAATTTATTAATTATTAGTTACTATAGCAACAGTTATTTCCTCGAATTGTGTCTCACTTTACCGTTCCTTAATTATGTGCCATTTCAGCTCTTGACCTTTGCCGTTATAATGTTCCCATTTATTCATATTTACAGAGTGTTTATCGGTGTATAAAATTTGTACTTAATTATAATTAATATTCTTTATTATAATTTTCTGTTTGTTTATACACATGTATATAAAGTGCTTTACTGAAGTACACACTCTTTGAGTAAACATCATTATTGTGTTTTATTAAATTATTATTAATTAAGTTTATTCTTTATTGTCAAGACCACGCCCCATATTGTGGGTCTTGTGATTTTGTCTGTTTTTCAAAATATGTTTTTCTCAAAATCTTCATTTGTTTATCAACGGTTAAATACGGATTAACGATTCCCGATTTTACTTTAGAATCTGCACGATAACGTCTGTTCATATGCCATTGTCCGAAACCATAAACCAAATCGGGACACGAATATTTGCAAAATGTTACGGTATCAGGCGATTTGATAATGAGTTTTAAATGCATCACATTGTAGAGCGCTTTCTTTTGGAAATAATTATTTTATTTTTATTATAGAATCACCGAAATTTATATATATAAATACATGTACACTTTAACCCCTCTATCGTGACCATATTACATTGAATTCTCATTGAAAAAATATTGATTTATATCAATGTTAAATATATAATTTTATATTAATGCAGTGTGACACAATGAATTGATATGAATTAGTAAATTACGACAGTTCAAACTTAAGTTGTAATCAACGAGTGTTGTAATTAACCAACAATAAGTGTATATCATGAATATAACCCCTATATTGTAGCACATATACAGAATCAATATTCAATTTAAAAAAATAATTTATACGCCTCTAAATTAGATTTATATTTGAAAAATATATTTTATATCATTATAATTAAAGCATTATGTTTTATGCAAAAAAATATTTTTCATGGTTAAAGATATCGCCAAATAACTTCGGATGTATCCGAATCATGACAAAACATGACCAATGGATATGCATTGTTCGAAAATAAAAAATAATATTTCAGTTCAAAAGAATAAATTAGAATAATCTTAATTTATGAGAATAAAAATAATAAATGAGTATATTTTAAAATATTTAATGCTATTTTTGAAAATTCAATCAATTTTCGGTCTAAAAATTTTAATTATTGACTATGATCATAAATATTCTGTTAATATTTTTGCATAATCTTTTATGTCGGTGATATTAGCAAGTGAGTGGGTGTGTAGGCGTATTATTTAATTGCATCTAATGAAGTAGCATCCCCTATATGAACATTTTCAGGTGCAGTCACGTGATATTGACTATTATAAAAACCTAATTTTAACCAAAAACAATTAAAAATTGTCAATTAATTGAAAAAAGAATAAAAAAGAATAAATCAGCATTATTAAAGAATATCTTATATGCGAAAAAAGAATAAAATGCAATTCTTTAATTATGATATATTCGAAAATAAATTTAAAATAATTTATCGACATATTAAATTGAAAAAACGCAAATGTTACGCAATAAAATATTATGCGATAACGAATTCTGACAGAAATATAATTTAAAAATATATTATACGCTTACTAAAATTTATCATTCAGCGAAATGAGGTATAACCGATGAATTTAATTATAATGAGTGACATAAAATCGTTTCTCTGTGCAATTTCCTATGTAATATATTATTTGGTGCACAATAAGAATTTTGAATATATGTATAGTGTGACTTAAGTAGGTAAAACCTAAAAATTCTCAATCGTAATTTATTATTTGAGTATGGGATCTACAAAAGTCAAAAAAATTGTAAATAAATAATTATAATTATTATCCTAAATGTTAATGTTCATGCAAAGTTAACGCTTTTAACATCGGAGAAAGTGAATTTATATACACACAATTTCATGAATCTCGTGCTAAGTCCCGAACAACTGTAATTTATTACATGTTTTCTTTTCTCATCTTTTTGTTATATATAACGAGATTTTATTGTATTCTCTTTATTCTATGACTATATTGAGCTTTATGCATATAAACATCGCTCCATTAAAGTGCGAAATTTTATTATATTAATAATAATTATAATTAACTTTATTTTATCAATATAATTCATGACGAGTTTCAAGTGATTGGTTTCGGTTCATTTTGACCTGAAACCCGAAGATACAAATGAACCATAATCATAGAATTCGTAGGAATGGTCAATGAATGCCTAAAGGTACAATAAGTATTTACGAATTATTTTAAATAGAATTAGTATTAATCAAATGGGGATGTTTTAAATGGTTACGGCACGTTTCGCCGAAACACGGTCCGACGAAAATATTCTTTTTCTGTGATTTCGCAGCTTTAAATTTCTCCAAATTATTTACCGCATAATCAGAATATAATCATAAAGTTTTTTGTAATATTTTAACAGACTAATTGCACAACAATAGTCACACAATAATATTATTAAACAAAAATTTCGATTTTAGACTACAAATGCAACAAAAAAATTCATTCATTTGCGTTTCAGACTCCGTTCGGTGCGGTCACGCGGATGTAAGAAGAGAGTCGAGATGCGACGGACGAAGTGGGACCACCACCACTTTATAACAAAACGGCGGTGGACTTAAATCATACTCGGTATTGATGAGTGACGGAACACTCCGTTATCGAAAAAATCTAATATTTCCGAAATATCTTCAGATTCTCATTTACAGTTACCGGTGTTCGTACATCGAGAACCGCCGCCACTGATCGCATCGATGCATTTTATGCCTTAAAGTACAGTGAGGGGTACACTTTCGATGTTATTTTGCATTCGCCATTTGATAAACTGATAAAAAAAATTATATATTACATTATTTTAATAGTTCAGAACACTATTATCATATTCCATTAATGGCATTCGAGGATTATTTATGTTCAATCGGAGGTATAATATCATAATGGTTTAGATATCAATTATCGGAATATTTTATTATTTCTTTTCAAAGATTAACTCATTTCTATTGAAATATTTTCAATTTAATGGTAATATTAAATTTCTAAATTTTAATTTTATAATAAAATTATAAAATATCCGTATACATTGTATCAATACAAATGATTGCATTGTTAATTCTTTATTATTCTAACGCAACAACACTTAAAATTAATTATAATACTCATATATATTTCCCAAACTTTGTAATTGAACGACACTTGTCTTTGACACTAATTTAAGTTTAAGTGAATTAAATGATTTAAGTAAAAACGAAATTAACAAATTTCAAAATAATTTCAATTGTAAAATTTACACATATAATGGTGTATTAAATTGTAGCGATAAACTGAATATAAATATACTATCGAAAGGAGATTTTTATTATGCAATTAAAGATAAGAAAAGTAATGAATGGAAAAGACTTGAAACTGATTATACATTCATATATAACGGACAATTAAATCACAATTTTTGAATCAGGAGGAACTTGAGGACAATGCAATCACTTTTACTTTGGAATGTCGGGATAAATTCAAGGATT
>LBFL01019107.1:0-16146 GCA_000988845.1 Hypochthonius rufulus
TAGTCTAGTCATTAGTCTAGACTAAAATGATTATCTCTAGGGTTAAGATTTGAAACTATTTCGAGACAATTAAATCATTAAAATGGTATATTTATTGATAATTTAATGATAATGTTCTATTCTCATTTTACTTAATTTTCGATCTGAAAAATTCTGATATTTTTAAGAACAATAAAATTGTAATTAATAATAATTAAATTTTCATTATTGTTTTGTTATTCTAAATTCCACCACTGGTAGTATATGATACCGAAATTAAAATTAATTTTTTCACAAAACGTTTGCACAATCTTAAGTGTCATTTCACTGAATAACTATTATTTTCATAAATCACTGATCATATATTAATTGTCGAGAAACTTTTGACCTGAAAATTATGTATCACTACAAAGGAAATAGTGTATCGAGATTATAATGGACGGTAAAAAATGAGATTATCATTGTTGTTTATCATTGTTGTTTAGTCCCACACTTGTGATTGTTTTGAAGTTTAAGGGTAATGGTAAATTAATGTATAAAATATTGTAAAATGAAAATAATGAAATTTTTTATAATTTAATAAATAAACCGTTAAAGTTCATCATCATTTTTTCATGCGTTAAACAAACATCATAATTACTTTCGTTGGGAATTGACTATTGTCAAAGATTCGTGACCCATCGATGGGTGTTAATTTAAAAGATAAATAAATGATAATCATTTCAAATGAAATTATTTTCTGATATAAAAAATTTTTAGAATTTTCAAATACTTTTAAGTCAATTACAATAAAACAATGAATAATAAAGTCTTTTAATGGTAAAATAATATATGTATTTAATTGTAATTGTGTTGTAATGTGTTTAATTATAATTTGCATCTGATCATTCAAAAAAACATTCTTTTTGTTTGTTTTTTATACATTTTAAGCATTTAATGCTAATAAAAACATTATACCGGAAATCAATGAATGGTTGACTTGAGTTTGATTTAGCAAATTATATTCGAAAAAAATTTCACGACCGGAATATGTGTATTGTTGTATTTGATTCTGTGTTCGCTGCTTATTGTGGTAATGAGTCGATTGAGATTTAAATAGTCAATGACGCGAATCGATCATTGATAAACACAATAATTGACAAATTCAAAAGGCACCGACAAAATTGAGTCACTATTAAAATAATATATAATTTTGTATATTTGTAACTTATGTATTTGAAAACCATAAACCGAAACTAATAAAAAATTATAATAATTTTACATTACATTAATCATATTCACACACCAGTAAATTCCAAACAAAACATTATCATATTTGTGTTCCACAATTAAATAATTAAGTCATTTATAAAATAAATAATGTTAATTTATGCTAATTTTTCATATTTAACTGTAAATATACGTATGAGAGTTAATAAATTAGTGTGTGAAATTCTCATTTAGTGAAACTTAAGAAAATTTTCTCATGATTTACGATTATTTATTTGTCAATTCAATTTTAATCCAATTTATGTTAATCGGTACCTCTACAATAGTCCATTAATGAATACCTTTACATAACTAATCTGAAAATCGCATAAGAATCATGCAAATTAAGCAAATACCTATAAACTTTCATTGGCAGTATTACATAAGGAGGTTTTCATGGTGTATATGCCCCACAAGAGGTACGAAAAATGCAATTCAAGTAAAATTGGTTCAAAATTAGTGAGAAATAATGAAATTTGCTTAAGTAAAAACCTGACTCTGTATAAATACATTTACCAAAAAATTATTGTACAGGTATTGTAAAAATACCGTGTATGACCGTATCATTTTATCAGTAAATTTTCTGTCATAAAGTGAACTCATAGAAATAAATATGCATGGTTTTTTACAATGCCTGTACAATTATTGAACTTCCCAAGACATATCCCCATGGGTACGGTCTAATATTGAATTTTCTGCCATAGATTGGCCTTTTTATTAAAATCAAATCAATGTCTGTCATGCAATGTAATTTATAAGATCCTCTAATGTAAGAAAATAACTTAAAACATCACATGAAAGTTGTAATGATATTCTTTGCGCTGAACCGTTATCAATCAATTATCATTCATTATAATTAATTATGGTGATTCATCATTTTACAACAAATATAGGGTTTCAGCGGAAAAAATTATAACGATTCTTTTGTATGGTGTAAATGAGGAATTTGAGTGGTATTTTATGTCATAGTATTAAATGTATGTTTATTCAAAGAATGACATAATTAGGTTTAAGATATGAGTATCGCCTTTCATTTTCTCATCACGATTAATGGCATCAGATTAAAAGTAAATTAAAGATGTGTTAATATTTTATCAAAATATTGACGAATTTTAAAGTAAAAGTTAAAAAAATGTTAATTAAAAAATAATTTCGTGAACATTATAAATGACTGATAAATTCTTGCAAAAAATGTCTAAAGATGTATCGTGATATTTCGTTTCTTAAGTTTAGTATTTGTTAATCA
Organism: Hypochthonius rufulus; assembly: GCA_000988845.1. NCBI lineage: Eukaryota > Metazoa > Arthropoda > Arachnida > Sarcoptiformes > Hypochthoniidae > Hypochthonius > Hypochthonius rufulus. Next base: position 2,474 of record LBFL01019107.1, read on the forward strand.
TCTCAATAAGTAATGTTTAACATAATGAAAACATTTTGGTAATTTAGTGATATAAATGAAAGGCTCACATTATAGGGAATCTCAATTTTATAGTCGTCTAAGAAAAAGTTGTGTTAAGAAAAAAATAATTTTTAATCGCTAAAGAAAAAGTCGTTAAAAGTCCATTTAACTCAGTAATAATCGTATAATTCAATAAATGAACAGTGACTAATTGTATCTGAAGAAATCCTTATCAAAAGACATCCCTACTTTTTAAGACATTTCAACATTTGACAGAAATAGGGAAATTGAAATCTCTAAATAAAAATATTAATTGATATTAATTGAGGACATCAAATAAATATCACTGATTTGTAATTATACGCTCCGATAACGCAAATATCTATGCGATTTGATTTATAAATATTGAAAGTTTCCAATAAAAATAATAAACCTTTTGATTCAGATATTTTTATAGATCATTAATATAATTGAAAAAAACTAATTTATCCCAATATATTTATAGATAATTTCACATTAATTAATCAATTTGATACTCACCGATTAATCATAGTCAAAGAAATTCGTATATTTCGATGCTAATTGTGCCGAAATAATTTTAAATAAATACTGATTATGCACTTAAACATAACGTGAGTTAAATTTTTCAGATTCTCAAAAGTCTTACGTTAAAATATAAATATAAACTCAAAGTTTTGGCATTTATTATGATAATCGTGAATTGTTTTTAAGAGATATTACATTTAAAGCATAATAAATATCGCGAAAGTCTTTAGGGAGCACAAAATATATGCATAAGAATTATACACCACTGGAGACACGACGGTAATGATTATTACCGATCATCAAACATAATATTTTACACTTTAAAAGGATAAACGCGATTTGAAAAATCAGTTTTCACATACCTGAGTCTTAACGTCACTTTTAAAACTTCACTGTTAAGTGTTTTCAGTCACTTCTACTCACTGAAGACATTTACCGGTATTACGCTCCGGTGACTCGTCTCAAATGCGTGCACCGTAATGACACTTTTGAGCATTTATACTGATGGTGGTGACGAACGGGGGGTTTTACATGGTGATTTTGCCCTTTTAACAATCACGAGGACAGAGAATCGAACACTCACATCTCATTGAGGTATTTGTTATTTGGTTTTTACTTTACAATACACAAACAATTTGTAAGTTCATTTTAAAAGAATAGGGTTTTGGGAAAGTTTAAAATCCTATAATTACAATGATGTGATTTTACTTTTCCACTCACTTTTATATATGTTTAGATTCATTGGAAATAATTGAAATTTTTAAATATTTTAAAATGTTTTAAATTTTCAAAAAGGAAATTACAATATAATAATAATAATTTTTCACCATAAATGATGAGAATTATTATATAATATTAAAGCACGAGAAATGATTCACGAGAATTCACACTCACACCTGAGAAAATCTCTATCATTTGGTGTAAGAATAAAGTAAATTATTTTTTCACATATAAAAATATTGAATTCTCAATCATATATTCTCACATCATTCATAAGGCATAAAGTATATTAACAATTGAAACTATTGACACTAATAATGGTGTCAATTCAATTTCATTGTATTCTGAGTGAATTTTGTACGATGCGATTGATTTATATTTAGTGCATTCCGCAGTATATTCAGGCACAAAGAGAAAGTCTCATGAACAAACATATACTCTTACCTGAACAGGTGTTGTCTGAGAACGCAATAATGTGATAATAACAATTCTGTTATGGAATGATGAGTCCACTTAATGGTCAAACACTACATGTATGAGTGGTATTACTTAATTGAGTTGTTTCTTTCAACAGAAATGTCTTCATTAATACAAATGAATATAAAATGATATAAAATATTTAAAATTAAATATCGCATTACACTATTGAATATAATGATAACATTTGAATAATAATAATTATCATTCATCTATTATTTCAGACTCTTATGTATTGACATTAAATCACGATTCACGATACAATTTCATTTAAATGTAACTCTTAAAGTCACGGTGTAACCGAATAACACATAAAAAATTGGCTCATAAAAAGTTGTATTTTCTTAATAAATATGCGTATCAAAATACAATAAAAGGTATGTAAACATTAGTGTAAAATAAAATTAATATCAATCAATTAGTGAAAAGACATGTCAATCGGTATATAATTATAGATTTGTATTTATACATTATATATGATTAAATTAAATTATGTAAAAAATTTAATTGTAATGTCATTAAAAAATACATTTCAAAAACATAATGAAAGAGGAGCTTTAGTAGTGAATTGTATCAAAATATTTTGAAAAAAATTAGAGATTATAATTCAGTAAATCTTAAATAATGTGTAATATTTTATCTATTAATGTATACCTTTTTTTTGTTCACGTTATAGAGATCTGTACATTTACAATAATGAGCTTCTCTGTGATTTTAATGAACCGAAATTATACGTTACTTTAGGAAACAATAAATTTATAATGAAAATATGAGATTTTTTAAAAATAATTTTTATCTTTACACATGAATCGATTGAAATCCCTTTCAAAGAGAACAGAAAAATAAATCCAAAAATAATTGAATTTCCATTTCATTCGTTAAATATCGTTACAAAAACCAAATTAAGTGAGACTAAAGTAAAAACACCGCATTACGGTACAATTCGGACACAATCATTGCGATGCACTATTTGCTATCTCATGTGTGTCCAATGATTTTGGGCTGATGCCAGTGGTGACATACGAGAGTTCAATGATATTCTCACAGATTAAAGTGAAAGCTCAATGTTTGTCATTTAACTCAAAAGTTGATTCACCCTTAAGATACAAAAGGGGTGCTCTTTAAGGTGATGCGTGATGTGAGATGATACAATTAACGTATGGTGATTAACACGATAAATGACATAACGGATGACCTCTCATGTACTGACGCACTCATCAATTAGTAATAGAATAACATCCATTATATTTGTCAATCGACGCGATTATAATGGTTATTGACCATTGACTAATGATTTTAATGAATAATTATTCATCATCTTTTGACCCATTCATTTGACCTTTCATATGAACTTTGGGAGAACAATTCAATTATTCACGATAAGTATTATCGAAGTTCAGTTTTTTAAAGTAAATACAAAAAATATCAGATTTTTAAAATATAAATTAATTAATAAACGAAATAATTTTTTATTTCTATTGAATAGAATTGAATAGAATTTATGACAGATTAGTATTAATGAATATTTTTTTAATTAATAAATTTATTATTTGAATAAAATAAACTAAAATATGAAATTCTTTACGTATAATAAATTGACATTTAAGATATTTATAAAATATTCAGATATAACTTATGCATTACAAATTTATAAATGTGAATTGAATAATACAATTTTCGGCATAATCATTTCTATTAATTCGAATAGTAATTAATGAACACAAACAAATGAATTAATTATTGAAGAAACATTAATTATAAAATAGAAGAATAATTTAAAAATGAACATAATGAGTTACAATGATTTAAGTAAATTTAAACCTTTTTAGTCGTTTCCCTATAAACGTTATTCGGTCCATTAACTTGAACATCATCGTCATTATCGGCATCACCCTCATCATGTCCGAGACTGTCCCGATTCGAGTTTCGGTTATGATTATCTATCGTCGTCATCATATGTCTATTCTCTCCGTGTTCCGGATCAATAGGGTTGTTAGTGATTTGAACATTTCTTATTTTGTCTGTATGTTCGGTACTTTTCCGATTAATTGTTGCACTCCCCTTTCGCCTCTTAATAAAGATAAAAATACCAACAAAAGCGGCGATAAATGCTAAAACACAGAGGAGTGCGATGAACCATGGGGTTGAGGCAAAGTTTTTTGGGTCTTGAGTCGGCTCATCAATAACTAAAGATCTGTCAGTCACGTGATCGTTTACGATATTTATAAGTTCCGGTCTCTCACCATTCTGTACTGATCCTTGTGTAAGGGATTCAAATTGTTGTTCAACGGGCGGTGCCTGATGATGAACCTTTAAAGTCGGTGTGGTCTTTTGTGTCGGCGGTGCCTTCGGTCCGATTTTTACGACAACGATTGGTGATGGGGTTTCGAATTCACCGAATTTAGCCACGACTTGAATCTCGTAAATCGTATTATACTCGAGTCCAATCAAATCATTGGGACCGATCTTATTTTCAAATAAATTTACGATCGGTTCTTTCGGAGTCATTTCCCACTGTTGAGATGTTTTATCGTTTTGTACGCGATATTTAATATAATACTCTTTTCCCTGATTATTGTTTGTGACATTCGGTCGCATCCATACTATAATAACAGGTTTTTCATTTTCTTCGACTCCAAATTCCCACACAAGTGATGGAGGATCGGGAATGACATTCTCAGGCATTGTCAATTCAATTTGTTGAGATGCTGGTCCGTCGTGTGCACCATTAAATACCAAAATTACAGCAAAATTCTTAGTCCCGGGTTTGAAGATGTTAATTAAAGCATTTGTTTTATTTGAGTTAATGATAGCATCACGTGGTGCTTCTTTTGTGTTGGTCCACGCGCGGATTTTATATCCTAAACACGTAATAAAACTAATTTATAGATTTCTATGATTAGATTTTTATTACTGAAATACCTTTAAATTGACCATTGAGGGTCTTAGGGTCAACACGATCCCACGAGACAAACGCGGATCTCCCATCAACAATTTTCGTAACCTGAAAGTGTCGCGGTGCTGCTGATGGAATATCTTCGTCCGAATAACCGATCACTTCCTGCGCATCGACATTTGCTTTACCTCTGGAGTTATACGCCTCAACTTTGATGCGATAGGGTTTTAACTTTGGCAATTGTTCGACTAAAATTTTATTCGTCTCCCATTTATTTATGACCCTGACATGCCATTTGGCCTCATGATCGTCCTCCTGACGGTACGAGACGTTATAGTAGAATCCCGGGGCATTATGGTCAATCGGCGCCATCGACTTCCATGATATCAATAGATTATGGGGTCCATTACCACGACCGTATACATCCTGAGGGTTCATATGAGGGACTGATTCAACGGTGGCGCATACATTTGAAGGAAGTGACGGTTGTGATTCACCAAATTTGTTCTTCGCGATCACTCTAAACGTATAATTAGTCCATGGGCTGAGCAATAGACGTGCCTCTTTATCCCTTAATTCTATAAATTTATAGTCAATCCATTGATCGGGATTAAAGTTCGTCTCGTATTGGATTGAGTAAGACGATGGTTGCTCATCGCCCGTCGGAGTCCAGTAGAGTATCGCCAATTCACTCTTACATATAATATTGAGGATTTCGGGCGGTGATGGAACATCAGCACTGATCAAATTAACCAAAAATAAAGTCAACAAAAATATGATTTTACGCATAATTTAAAGATTTTATATGAAATTTTCAATGACAAAATTAAAAATCATTTGACATTAATTTAAGGAAATTAATTCGTAATATATTCGTATATAAACGAAACACGTCCCAATGACTCAATTGTTTTCTGACTCTTCACACCGATTCCAATCATAGGCTCTAACGTATAACTGTTGATTTAATGTCTCTTATCTCAAGAATCCAATGAATGGTAACAAAGTTCTTAGCGTTTCCATGCGACTCTTATCTCATTAAAGCTCAAGAGTATGAAATTATATTTTTCATATGCGAAAGAAATGTAATTGCATATTATTAATATCTGTAACTATAATTTAGTGCGTTTAAAGGTGAATTCAAAAATTTATTTTACGTCAATTGTAACGGATTATGATAATCTTAATTCTATTAATTCACTGACACTTTCATTTATTAATTAATATTTAATCTGTTAATACCCTAAATATATGTCTATTAAAGTAACGGTTATTATATTAAATCATCAGATTAAAATGCAATTACAAAATTATCAAATAAAACGTTTCCCGAGAAACGGAAATGCTTTTTATGATCAGAAGTGAATTCATGTGTTTGCATAGACACTGACACTGACAAATACTTGAAGATAATACTATGGTAAACACTCATAAACCCATATGATGAGTAATATTACAATTAATTTACAATAAACAAAACTTTCCAAATTAAAAGTAATCAAAAATAATATATAATTATAAACAATTATTGTTTATTTTGAGTAATAATTGTATATTTCAGGTGAACGTATCAATTTCCTCCGTTTAATCATCACTCACAACTTAAATAATAATAAATTTTAGCGATTATTTTTGGAGATAAATAAAAAATACGCAATCAATTTCCGAATGAATCGTTTCCGAATGAATCATTTCCGAATCTTATCATTTATGTTATCATTAAATTCACCGACAATCAAATTAAAGAATAAATCATGACATATGTATACGTATGTATACGTATATATACGTATATATATGTATATATATGTATGAAATTACGGTTATTACGAAATGTTATTTATATTGTCTTATCTAAGAGAAGATAATTTTAGTTTAGACTAAAGACTAGACTAATACCAGTCTGGACTAAAGATTTGACTAAAAACTAAAAATAATTAAAAACTTTTGCTAAAATCTAAGACTAAAGTTAAAAGAAATTTTTAAGCTATAATAATAAACTAACTAAATCTTTGGTCTAGTCCTCATGTCTTCTATATAATAAATTTAAAAAAGCAAGAAGAAATGCTGCATTCATGTTCCACGGGTATTTCTCAAAAGAGTCAAACTCAATATATCAAAACGCAAAATGCAGAAAATAAAATAGAGGTGTTCGCGTGGTGTTTATAAATTTATTTATATATGTCATATTGAAGCTAAATATTGAATTTACAAACAATTTATAACTTAATTGATGTGTACAACAAGAAAACCGGACATAGCGATGCTTATGCATTAGAGAAAAACGAGTTTAAAGTCTCAGTGCATATACAGTAAAAGTTAATTTTTTAATTTACACATTCAATATAATTTTATACTATTCTACTCTACAAAACGACTATACGATTTTAAACTAAATTCTTCCATTCAATGGTATACTCAAAATTTAATAGGATATTTTATAGGGTCTTAGGAATGCATTCCAATAAAATTAAGAAAAATATAATAATTGAAGATGTCCGGTTTTTTATTTTACAGATCAATTAAGTTATAAATTGTTTGTAAATTTAATATTTAGTTGCAATATCAGATATATAAATTTATAAACAATTTATAACTTAATTGCTGCGAACACCTCTATTTTATTATATTTTCTGCATTTTGAGTTTTGCTATATTAAGTTTCGCTGTTTTGAAATTTCGCTGTTTTGGATATAAATCGTTCCACGATACTGACAAAGTATTTCACACATAAACAGACAAATATGAAACGAAATACAAATTCAATTAATAAAACTAATACAATGCAAAATATTGTATTATAGATTGTATTTAGTATATTATTGAATAAAAATATTGTATTATAGATTGTATTTAGTATATTATTTAATAAAAATATTGTATTATAGATTGTATTTAGTATATTATTGAATAAAAAAATTGTTTTCGATATCAAAATAGTAGAATAAAGACTAAAGCAAAACTTTTAAAAACGAATCCATTTTAGTCTATGAGACTAAACACTAAATGAAAAATGAGCATTTTAATCTTTTAGTGATTAATTACATCGGAGAATAAATTACACTTCAATATAAATAGTCGTTTCTTGAAAATTAAATTTACAATTTATTTATAACATTAGTTTATAACTGATGTATTTTGTTCACCAATTATAAGCAAAACTTTAAAAAATCTGAATGCATTATGAATGTTTTGATCTGAAGTGTAATACAATTAGGGATGCCGATTGACAAGATTTAGTTACGATTTAAAAGTCGAGTTCAATATTCCGAAAATCAATAGAAATAATAAATTTGTCACGAATTGTAATAATCATCGACTCTATTTTCGGTTACTATAAAATGTGATTGCACAACCGAAATAAGCATTAAACATTCCCGGGGATCATTATTGGATCGTTCAAAGATATTTTAATGTTCATTTTAATTACGGTCACACCGTTTCGCAGAATTTTCGTTTCACCGAACAGATATGTTATTTATCCAATTCATTACTAATTTGATATAACACTACATATTGAATTACTTTTTAAAATTAGAAATAAATAATTTTCTGTTTAATGATAATCATTATAAACAAATTTGAGTATAAAAATGTAAAGTTTAGCAGAAAAAATAATGATTCATTTCCAGGAATGGACACGGAATATAATCAGAAGCAATTGGGTTTAGAGAATTAAACACTGTTTTAATTTTGTTCATGCAAAGGTTTTCCTGTAACACCCAAGAATTGAAAAGTATAATGAATAATAGGTTTGTATTTTATATTTTATTGTTTTTGGTGAAATGATAATTCGGCGAAACGGTGTGACCTTTAAATACATTTATGAATTTTGAGATGAGCATTTTTTAAATTAAATTTTTGAAAATACATGAGAATTTTAGAATATTTTATATATTTAAAATATTCAAAAAATTAATAATATAATAATTATTAAAAATAAAAATCACCATTAAAATGTAAATATTTGCAACAATTGAGAGCATCTTCAATGATGCTTTTAGCCATTCTTTCAGCAAATATATTACGCTTAAATGATGAATTTAATTCTGTTGACACAGGAATTGGCACTTTACATTCCGCAACATTTTGAGATGACCGATCAGATGAAGAATTTGAATCACAATGCACATCATCATCAGTTTGAACCTCTTTAATGTTACTTAACACTGCGACTCTAATTTGATATGAACAATTTATATCTAAACCGTGAATATCTATGAAATGAGACATTTTAATCAGTGGTGATGATATCCATTGATGATCCCCCTTTTTACGGTAATGCAAATAAAAGTTATAACGAAATTTCTCGTTAATCACCCCCAATCGAACACGAATTGATGCTCTACCATTTTCATTGGGTAATCGTTTAACATTAAATTGGACACCCGATACTGAAGATAATTGCTGATGTCGTAGCTGAACACTCATTTATAATACAATATATTTATAATGTACGAACAGCATTAAATTGTTCAAAATGTATTAATTAATTTAATTAATTAATTTTAATTTAAGAGCATACATAAACTTTACTTAAATTTTACTGTTCAATAATACAGCATACACTGAGACGATTTGATTATCAATCACTATGACTCTTCAGTTCCTTATCATAAATGTTGGATTTAAGAGGTGTTTCGATACTCGAGAACGAACACATCGATATAAGATTAATGATAATGTCAAACTACAGGTTTCAGAAGAAAAGATTAATCGAGATATTTGAGTACTCTCATCGAGAAACATAAAAATTACTCCACTCTCTTCCCTAGAAAATTGGAAAAATTACATTTGACCCCNNNCTTACCATTATTGGAACATCAACTCACATCTAATACATTTCAGTTACTAACAGAGTATCGATCTTATATTTCCATTGTTGCACGCTATGCAAAGCAATAGACAAAATCACTGAGTTTACTATTACACTCCTTAAAATACAATGTAAAGATCTTTTCAGGTGACAAGACTTTTCATGGATTCGCTTTTTATGGATTCGCATTTCATGGAAAATGTTTCTGCAAAAACGACTTTTCATAGAATGACATATCTAGGATTTTGAACGGATTTAAAATTGTAAATAAAATCCATTCACAACTTATATATGTGAACATAACTATGTTTTAACTTTATTTTCATTGTGTTTTAAAATTTTAATCTTAATTATGAGTGATTTTTATTTCATTAACAATAAAAGAAATTAAAATTTATTGGTGTATTGCAATTATATACTTTTCTATTTTAATTCATTAATTTTCATATCTATTATCTATTATGTATTCAATAAAATAAATATAATTTTTTAAATATTAATATTTAATTTATAAAAAAGTTATGAAAAAGTTATTTTTATGGAGTTTTGTAAATAGTTTTTGTAATGATTTTTCATGAAATGTCCTTTCTATAAAAAGCGATTCCATGAATGTTGACACGTCTTTTCAAATCACTTGTCTAAGTCCTTATTCTTATCAATTTTATAAATTAAAAAAGTGATAAAAATTAATAAAGAATTATGCGGTAGTGATAAGAGATAAAAATAAATTTATTCTTAAGATAAGGACAGGTCATTTGAAAAGATCTTTACACTGATTAGTAAAGAGTGTATGTTATAAAACTGAAAATTTTCTTACACGTTCTGAAATAAAATAGATTAATGTTAAATGCTCAATCCAATTTCATAATATACAACTAAATTAATTATAATTTTAATATTAACATAATAAATGCACAATTCCCAAACAATTGATGAACTGAAAATCTGCCATCCCATATGGGAGTGTATGGGAGTGTGAGTCCGTCTTATTTGTGGCAGAATAATAATTTAATATGTTGTTTTCTCAGGAAGTATTATCGCGTGGGAAAATATGAAAAAACCATTTCAAACATTGTTGCGGAAGGACAGCATTTTAAGCACATATTAAATTAGTTGCATATTGAGAAATTGGATAAAATTGAGTTGAGCATTTAACATTAGTTAATTTATTTTAGCTATTTTATTTCGGAACGTGTGAGAACATTTTCACACACACACTGTATATACAGATATGATGTGATGCATTTGAATATTTTTCATTTTTTCAATAAATATTCGAAAATCAAATTAAGAGTTTATAAAACAGACAAAATTGACTCATCTTTTCTCTTATATGTTATTTAATGATGATAATTTAAGGGTTTATTTTTAAAGTAAAAAAAACGTTTATTTTTTCGCTTTAAAAAATAAACGATTTTCACAAATATTTAGTTTTTAGTGACACTTTTCTAAAATAAAAAAAACTCTCACTTAAATCGAGATTATAGTGTATGTATGAAATAATCACAAATATAATTATGATAGAAAAGAATTAAAATATTCTGATTAATTGTGACTTCAGCAATGATAAAGTTTTGTTTCTATAGAAATAAAGTCCGACACTCAATTTATTAATTTACGAAATAAATTAATACACAGCATTGATTATGATTATGCAACAATATACTGAAACCATAGATGTGAATCAAATGTGAACGTACCGATTGAATTACTTTCAATGATGGAAATAGTTTAGGATATGTTCAGCGTGAAAATTCACAATAAATGGTTCATTCTATAGTATGACTCTACTATAATAAATAAAAGTTGATTTATCGTAGAGCTTCGATCGTTATTAAATATGAGTTCTATGGTTACGGAACGATATATCCTAAATTATCATTTTTAGAAAATAAATTTGATCATCACATATGTTCCAATAAATCACTGATACAATATTTTCATATTAAAACTTTTGGATAATTTTCGCATTGAAAAGCATCTCAAAAGCATCTCAAATTGCATTATCATAATTTAACGAAACTCCTGTTTATTTATTGTGTCATAACATTCTTTAGGATCCTAATTTAACATGAGTTTCATGGTATTTGTACGATACAACATTATGTTGTACTTTAACGGTTTCTCACTGAATAAAGATTCATTATTGTAATGCACTCACTGTAATCAGACTCTTCGTCTGCATCTATTATCAGAAGCGACAGAACCCCTATATTCGCAACATCCACAATATGTTTTAATATAAACAAAGTACACGTGTATTTTAAACAAATGATTATTTTGTTAATTTCTATATAAACTCTTAAAATTATTTATTTATGTATTAACACAATAAAAATAACATATAAAGTTAAGACCATGAGAGGTTCCGGCGCAAACATAAGGATCTTCATCACTGCGCCTTTTTCTAAGTGCACACTGAGAGGAGATGTAAAAATAGAAAAATATGAAATGTGAATTCAGTCTGAGATCATACATCACCACAATGGTAATGCTGTTGTTAATTTGCAATGTTTAATGCCATATAATTTTAAATTCTTAAAAATTGTAAAGTGATGATACTTTAATTAATTGCTATGGATGTGTATCTGATGCAAAATGAAACGCATGATTTACTCGATACCCATGGTATTGAAGCACTATCAATTCATTGGCAGATATTTTTAATCATACTTTATTCGGTCACTGCAATTGCAGCATTTTGTGAAAATTCCATTGTTGTATGTGTTCAATTGTATGGGCGTAGATTTGAAGCGGTTATAAGAAAATGTCTCATTAATTTGGCATTCAGTGATATACTTTTGGGGGTACTTTCAGTACCATTTTCGTATACTGATTTTATGTTAGGGCAATGGATATTCCCCCATTTTATGTGTCCACTTTCACAATTTGTCATTTTAGTATCGGTATTTGTTACTTCATTTACTTTGACGTTAATTAGTGTTGACAGGTGAGTGATGAATAAAACTTGTGTTATACTTTAATGCTTAAAATGATTGAATAAAATATAATTGTGTATATTAAATTACAATTTAAATAGATATATGGCAATAGTCCATCCGATTGTACACGCAAATAATTGTTCATTCATTAAAAAGCGCATCACTCATGTCCTAATCATGGGGTGGATTCTCGGGATTTTACTGTCGTCATTAACTCTTTTTCAAACTTCGACTGTACTATTCCATTGGAATGACGAAGATTATTATGACTGCCGATATATCATTAGCAATTATACCGATAGATTAGTTCAAAAAATCTATATCATAATGCTTTTCGTCATGACATTTCTAATCCCAATAATCATACAGATTATCGCATATACTTTAATCGGCATTAAATTGCATTTCACGCCTCAGACAATAAATTCATCTCAAATCGATAAAATCAAAATAATCAAAATAATGATAACACTGGTATTGTTATTTACCATTTGTTGGCTCCCGATTCGGGTATTTTTCATTGTGGCAATGATCAACCCTAATATAATGGATTTTCAAGACAACAATGATTATTACCGTTATGTGTCATCCTATTTCGTAGCCCATTGGTTTGCGATGGCGAACAGTTGTGTCAATCCGGTAGTGTATTGTTTCATGAGCAAAATGTTTAGGGTAAGTCTTTTGAATAATCAACAATTGATTGTGATAAGATATTGAAAATTTAGAAAAAATTATATTTTCCATAACTAAATAATTGTTGAATAAATAAATATTCAGCACAATTGTATTAATATTATCATATCACTGTGAAAATATTAATCATTTAATCATTTCTATTAAAATTAATAAATAAATTAACAATTTTCAGGAGGATTTTAAGGATTTCATTAATAAGTTTCGTAACAATCGTCAGAGAACATTACAGTGCAATTTTCCACAGACAAATACAACTGAACTTTAATTATAAATATCGATTTATTTATACACAAATGACCTCTCAACTCTGATATACGATATATGATATTAGTCATTCGTATAAAAAAAAAGTTCATAATTATTTTCCACAATGAAATTATGTTCATTGTCAAATGACCATCATCAATAAATGAGCTGAAAAATTGTTTTATGACTCTCCGATTCGGAAATTAGGAATACACCGGAACATTTCATTTATCATTACTTGTGACGCGCACATTTTTCTAAACTCATATCTTTATTATGTTTTCAGCACATACATATGTATATACAGTAAACTCTCTATAATTTCACATTTTCTA
>LBFL01019134.1:0-10885 GCA_000988845.1 Hypochthonius rufulus
GACTAAAATGGTTATGTTAATGTATAATATGCATTTACTCTTATAATATATTCCCATACAAATTGAATTACTTTACGATAAAATTGATATTAAAGATAATATCGAAAAACGTAATAATTTAAAAGGGGCTTTTCTTGTCATTCAAGAATCTGAAAATCGCAGCGTTCAGCGTTCGCAGAAATAGTTTCGTATAAATTACCTGAATTTAGAGGCCGTTAAGAGAGTCGATTCGCCAATACCAGTGTCAAACAATTTGACGAAACATCCTTTACACATCCCCTCAAATTATGGTACATAATGCATGATGATGATCTAAGGCTATAAAAATTCCGATGCGCGTTCCGATGACTCAGACCAACACTAACTTTTGCTAAAACATTATTAATGATTAACATCATTAGTAAGTTGAGGCATTCGTTGGTCCATAAGAAATAAGAAATAAGAAAATGATTTTTTTATTTATGATTTAATGTTATAACTCATAACGCAAACGTCAGATTCACATTGGATTAACAGTGTATTTCAAAGTATTTTTAATGACTTAACTTTTTTATTTAAAAATCGGATGCACTTTTTCATTGTAATAATAATAATTACACATTAATTATAGTGTTTAGTATTATCACAAAGGATTGTCTCTTCAATTATAATTAACTAATTTGTGATTTAATCATTTGTTGCCGTTCAGCACATGAGTAATGAGTTTTTGATATTTCGCCATTAATTTAGTAATATTTTTCTAACATAAATATGTAATTTATGCTTTGATACTCATGGTGAGATAAACAATGGGAAATAGGGTTACGAGAGTTACGAGAGTTTCGAGTTTTTCCATTATTTTCAATTTATAATTTCAAATTGAGGATTCACCACACAAAAACATTATATAATAGCGAATCGTAAGTTAAACTCATTACTCATGTTATGATTTTTGGAGCACAGATAATGACTCATTTTTAATACATAATGTGTATGTATTTCTATATATTTCTATATATACTTATATATTTGTATATATACGTGTGATTTAACATACAATATGTATATGTATATAACAATTTATCATAAAGAGGGTACACTTTGAAAAATAATAATAATAACGTTAACAGAGAGAGAACGGAATGGCGAGTGTCTTAATGATGTATTATTGCTTTAGAATTGTATTAATTACTCTCCTATCATTTGAGGCATCTCTTCGCGTCGGCGGTTCTCTTTACAGTAAAAATGCTTTTTATGTTAAACTTAACTCTTTCCTAATTAATTGATGTTTTGTAAAAGTAATACAAATTATTCATTATGAGCACATTTGGGCCAACATTACAAGTCAATGGAAAAATGGAAAACTTAAGATGAAAAAATATAGTTTAAGGCAAAAGTTTAAAAATGAATTATTACATAATAAAGGTTTTGTGAGCGGATTACATATTACAAATTAAATACAAAATAAAATACATTTGGGAGTTGATAATTAATAACACAATAATCGTGAATTAATTATTATTCCGATCAAAATAAATGGATTTTATTGAATTAGGGGCATACTTTTTTGTTGGTTCTTAACGCTGAGTAAAGTTTTCAAAAGCGTTACGTTATATTATATATTATATAATATATTATATTATATATAAAATTGTGTCCCATTTTTATATAGAATAATGTGATCGGAAAAATCGATCGATATTCTGCAATAATAGGTACGGTCGTATAACTTAAAAAATTCAAAAATAATTATATATATAACATAAGCACTAAAAATAGAGCGGACCATTAATTGGTAATTATAAAAGCATGAGAAATGTGAAATGACATTAATAATGTGATCCTATATATAAAGATGTATTAAAGATGTATATAAAAAGCATTTTGACTTAAATAATAGCATCGATTCTCATCACAATGTTAATATTTTATATATTTTATATATTTATATATATATTTATATATATTTTCTATGTATTTATATCTCTGTTATAATGACGGTCGTAAATAATTAAAGCATTCTCCACTCATTGATATGCGATCCTCAATTACGGATGACATTAATTATTAAAAGGCACATAATGATGATATAGAAGCATATCATGTCATACGCAACACATAATTTTCCATTCCCATTGCAGTTAATTGTTAGTAATTTGATGTTCGGAATCATTTCTGTAATAATCTTATGTAATTTCTCACATTTCTACGGTGCTTTTCGGTAAAGGAAATGCTTATGACGAATGTTTTTCTGGCGAAAGCATATCTGTGATAAATGAAAAGGAATATGACATTGAGTTTGTCACTGTTAAATGAAAGTGTTAATTAAAAAAGTGTGATATTAATATTAAGTGCTCTCAGTACACAGGAAAACGACTGAAAATGCATTGATAAGGGTGTGATGATAATTAAAGAAAATAGAAATTTCTATTTAAAACATTTATCTCAATGCGCAGAGACGCGGTATTAAATAAATATAATAATCGTGAAAATTCTCTATCATAAACAAACCCTTAAAACCCAATCTAATAAAACATTGAAAAGAGAGATATAAAAATTATTCTTCAGATAAATCCATTTGAGTGTTGCTTTAAGTACAGCATTCGTGAGCATAAACAATTACATCGGATGAGGGAAATTTTATAAGAAAAGACCGTATAAAATCAATTATATTATTACAAAAAAAGGAAAATCTAAAGAATATAATGCTATAACTAAAATAGTAAAATATCAGAATAATGCTCAAAACTTTATGATTGAGTAAAATGCGATTATTGTGTAAGAAAATTATCCTCTTATTTATAGGGTCTTTCATTTGACTTAAATATAAAAAAATTGTTTAAAAATATCATTTTTATATTAAAACGGCACTTACATTATGTTATGCCGATGATGATGCAAATGTGATACACATTAGTATAAAGAGGCATACGAAACATATGGGCACTGAGAAACTATGGTATATGTACGTTGATTCATCAGAGAATATTACACCGAAATGAGCACATATTACAACAATAATTTGGTTTTTCTTTAACACTATTAAAACTCATTTCCCTTACGACCTCTGCGAACACTTCGTTAACATTGCACTTGTTTTTGGCTGATGCTTCCATAAAAGGAGCAGACCACAGCTGTGCCAATGCCATACCCTCAACGGTGGTCACTTCTCTCTGATGTTCCAAATCCATTTTATTGCCGACCAACAGTATCGGTACCCTTTCGCATCCCTTCACACGCACGATCTGTTCCTTCATGTTCTTCACGTCGTGGAACGTCTGATGTGAGGTCACTGAATATACCACGACAAACCCCTGACCGTTCTTAATGTATAAATCGCGCATCGAAGCGAATTGTTCGGTCCCTGCCGTGTCGAGAATCTCCAATACACACGGACCGCCGTCGACTTCAATCTCCTTACGGTAAAAGTCTTCTATCGTCGGATCATACTTCTCCATGAATTCCCCGGACACGAACTGTACGGTGAGTGCCGATTTTCCGACACCGCCACTCCCCAACACCACCACTTTATACTCGCGCATTGTTTGGCAATCACTATGACAATGATGATCGTGATTATCGTAAATACAATTAAAAACTATGGTTTAACAATTGTTGTATATAATCATATAAAAATGTTGACATTTAAATCGCATACATATATATATACATATACATATACATATGTATATAATAATGAAGTTTTACTTTAATTTAGAAAAAATTCACTCATAAAAAAGTTTTCCGTTTCTTCATTCGGCGAAAATGTAATTTTCATTTCCATTAATATTTATATGTCAAATCATATATTATATAATAACACATTTAAAATTATAATTTTCTTTTCACCATTTTTGGACATTTAATCATTTACTTTATTTTCCGCGAAACAAAAAGCGGATCAAAAAACTAATATTAATATAAATTTAATTTAATGGCCTCAAATAATACAAATATTAATACAAATATTTAACGAAACATCAGATACACAATCAGCTGATCAAATGTTTGCATATATAACAGTGTCAGTGATGATAAATTAATATAACGAATGTACACATAAATGTATTGAATTCAATTGAATTTCCTCCATTAAAAGCATATACAATAATGTAATCGCATTCATCACAATCTCAGTCCGTATACTGACGCTATCGTTGAACCAATCGTATCGCTATGGCATTGAGAGGCTCAAAACACTGCGCAGCGCTGCGATTCCTTTTAAATTAGTGTTCCGCAAATCCATACATATCATGCTATTATTATAACCTTAACATTTATGTTATGCCATTATTTTCATTATTTTATTATTAAATATTAGAAATTTATTTTAACATTTATTAAAGCGTTAAATGTAATTTATAAAAGTTTTTAATCATTTTTTATTTTTGTGTAATTATTATTCGAACATTATTTATAGTTAAACCTTCATTTGTGCTTTAATTTTCCTGTTATGTAAGAATGAATGAAATAATATGACCACAAATAACGCTTAATTATAAAAATCTTTAATAAATAAATAGAATATAATTTGTATATTTAAAAATTTTTTACATTATACAGTATCACACAAAAATACATTATATCATTTAAAACTCATGATTCTCTATCTCTTTACTTAACTCATACCGATTTAAATGATTGAAAAATGAGGAAATGAATAATTTGTTATACAATGAAACGAATTATGTAATTCTTATATACATTAAAATTTTACAATTTATGAAAAAATTAACTATAAACATATTACATTTACAAATTCAATTTTTTGAAAAAAATTAATCACAGATTTTGTTTTAATTTAACATATTTCATTCATACTCTAAAAGCATATTCATATTCATCGCTACAATAAATGATAAATTAACACTGTTCCTGTTTCAGGATATAAATAGCAAAATGAGTTTACGATTCTCTTGTCATAGACTATTATTCGTGTTTTGATTGATTAGAATGCGAATGAATCGTTTTTCCATACGAAAATATCCGTAATTTTAAATCCAACTCCAGAAAGTCTCATCCTTTATATACCCATTTTAGAACGTCTCACGCTTTAATATATCCACTAATGCCCGCCTCTTGAATCGTAATGCTTCTGCTATCACCTCATTTATTAGAAATTCCTTCAGAGGTCCTTTAAAACGAGAAATTTCCCGAAGCAATTCATTGTAATCTAAATAAAGATAATACAAAATCATAAATACAATGGTACTACGAATTCATTCAACAATGGTTGGACATACTTTTTCCGGGTCTCCGCACCAATTTAAATAAATATCTCTTAAATTCCAATTCTTCGGCCGACAAATGTAATCGTTTGTTATTTGTTGGAGCATTGTCATTGTCAATTCCATTATGGTCATTATGATTTAAGGTCGTCTCTGACGTCATCAGGTCTAATGTTGGTAATGATTGTGGCGATGGGGAAGACGGTGATAATTCGTATGATTGTGATTCGCAATTCGATACTCTTCCGTTTACGGGCATATATAATGGCACATTTTGCCGTACGGGTATGGTACGGGATGTCGAAGAGGATTGTGAATATGAATTTGTAATGGAATAAGAATCGTCAATAACTTCAATATCGGGATTCTTAATTACATCATCAACAACTATAACGTCGTTAATTGCATTTTTCGGATCTTTCTTTTGATCGGCTTTTTCATTTGTATCATCATTCGATGCCATTAAAGGCACTAATGATTGAGGTGATTGCTCTTGAGATGGTTGTGTCGTTACAGGTGCTGATGGTGACAATGATAATGATGATGCTGATGATACGGGATTTAAGTTTTCGACATTATTTAAAACACAATTTGGCGATGATTGTAAATTTGGATCTTTTCGAAACGGAATACCATTTGTAAGCGCCGGTTTAATATTTTCGACATCACATACGTCTGATGGTGATGGCAAAGGTAATGGTGAAGATGGTGGTGATATCGATATTGATGGTGATGGCGAAGATGATGATGATGATGATGGTGATAATGGAGATGGTGATGCGGGCGGAGTTGAGTTATAAGTCCTTTGCTGATAATCTTTAGGCAAAGGTCCGGGTCTTCGCTTCAATTTAGGCCCGACTAAACTGCTCTCTGATTGCGAACGTTTATTGATTTTCGAAGGTCCGCCGCCGCCACCACCCACAAGATCAATATCAGCCTCATCAATCATCATCATCCCACGCTTATCAACTTTAAAGGGATTTCCAAACATGTGTTGCCGCACGGGTGTTGATTCCAATTCGCGTAACGGCATCGGCAGTCTCTTCAAATACTCCTGATAATTTCCCATTTGACTGATCGGGAGACTGTGCAATTGATCATCGTCCTGATATTTAATTGCGTTCGTATAGTTCTGCAAGAAATTGGACCGCATCCGTACGATCTGATCCAATAGTTCATGTCGACTGATATCATAAGCATTTCTATAACACTGTGCACGTGATTCATAACCAATTTTGTCGCGATACCGAATCACAAAACCGGGAAATTCGTTGAATTCGGCTTTGAGATGTGAGAATCGATGTGAAAAGTACGGGTGTTGCGGGAGCAGTCCCAATTCATTCAATTTCCTCATATTCGTGGCATTATTCAGAACACGCGTACCTTCAGATATGGGTTTAACGGTACCGACAGATGCCACGAGTTTATCATACTCGGCTTTTGCGGAATTCTTAAGTCTCTTTAGATAATTCAGTACGGGATAACTGAGACAATTCTCCATATTATCAGGTACTAAATTGGGTGTCGCGCCCATCCTCTGCAATGCGCGTTTCAATGGAGACGCGTAATAAAGTGGCATATTCTTTAGATAATTGTCGAACTGAATCTTCCATTCACGTGAGGGTTTCCCCTGATGTACCTTAAACAGATCATCTAATAATGGCAGTAGAATTGGATAATTATATGGGAGAACAAACAAATTGACGCACGTGAGTGAAGTGCTCGCTTTGAGGTACCCGAACGGAAGTCCCAACTCATAACTCTTATGACTATTACTAACAAAGACCTGCCATGCGATGTGTGACTGTTTTCGCGATAATATGAATTGGGTTAATGGAGACGGTTCCAATTCATATTTATCAAATGGCAAATTGTCTATCACTGTGGGTTCAGAGTTCGTGCACATGAACTTCACTACGGGGTGTGCCGTTCGCGGCGGTAGTGACGGACAACTTAAGTCAGGCCAAAATGATTCTGGAATTGGCCAATGACCGACGGAATATCCTTTTTGTGCCGATCTTTGAACATATATCAGTTTCCTCGTGTTGTGCCACGATGTTTTGGAGTTTCCATTCATATCACTGTTATTATTATTGACATTTGTACAATTATCATTCCCTAATTGATTATGTCCATTCAAATCTGTCACATTATTAATCACTTCACTTTCATTATTTTGTTCATCTTCATTCGGTATGATGAAAGTCGGGTCCGGACCGACCTTTTCAAAGTTAATGACGACACCGCTGTGAATCTTCTGCATCAATTGGTCTAAACTCGACATTAGCGTTCGCTGTGATGAGATGCAATACGACCGCCCTATTAATGGAGGGAAAATAACAAATTAATAATGATCATGATTCTGATAAAAATAATTAAAAAGATATAAGAGAAGCAATGATCATCATCATACCGCCCCACAAATCGCGGGACTCTCAATGAGTATAACGTACAGTAACGGTATGTGTCATTGAATTTCGTTGGCATATGAATTTCGGGACGTGACGCTCGTCCCTAATGACCAATAAAGGGTATTACAAAACAAAATAATGTCAAAAATACTTATCTTTTTTGACAATTTTATTTATTCAAATAAATAAATAAATAAATAAATTGTCAATGATTAGACAATTGCTGATGAAACTCACCTCCAGTCACTTCGCACATCGCATTGATTGGTGACTCATCGAAAGGCACGAAATTATTGGACAATGTATTGGCCAATATATTATCATTCGGTGAGTTGTAAGTTCCCGTGAGTCGCAATACGAGTGAAAATAGCCTCTGATCCCATCGAAAGGGCTCTTTCGTAAGCTCTGAACCGGGGACTAACGAATGCATCGGGAGGTTTAACTCTTCCTGAACACCCGCAGTGTTACTTAATTTACCACCGTCCGTTATTACTATAATTATCGACGGTTCCAGAAAAAATGGACATCGTCCCTGACCATACGTATCAATTCCCGTCTGCATACGGTTGATGTTCAACAAATCAAATGCGTTTTTAAGTGCCGGACCCAATGACGTCATTCCGGTGGCGTAAAGGTTTTTCAGTTCGTTCATAAAGATCACGTGACTCTCTTTCCATCCCGCCTAAGGTTAAACACATATATTAGTTTATTGGTCATTTACGGTCATCTGCCAATACGTGGTCATTGTTCTATTTTAACGAGTGTAGGGTTATAATAGGGTTTGCAAAATTCCAGGACAACTCCAAGTTTTTCTTAAGAAAAAATTCAAATAACCAATCAAGGATGTAACTGTTTATGTCCCGGGGAATCGACACCATAACTTAATACATTCAAATGACCACGTATTTAAGCAACTTTTTAAAGTGAACATAACTATTGGATAATTGACTCAGTTGTGGTATAATTTTTCTAAAGTGAACTCAATGTTTATAATAAGCATATAATAGGCATTTATGAATTTTATTTCCACAAAAAAGTTAAATATTTTTATATATTTACTTTAGAGGAAAGTACCGGATTAACCTCAACACACCCTTATGATGAACTTTTACATAATGGAAAACTGAATTTCCAACACTCCCTACATTCACCGACAATAGTGTTCACATTAAATGGATTTAACAGAATCAGACGTACTTTGACATTTGACGGTGGATCTTCAAACGTTAGAAGCATATACCGATCCCCGCGTGAAGCGGCATCTCTTTGGCGAATCTGAAACAATACGGTACGGTATTATAAAGTTTAGTAAAGAGGACACATGTTAATAGGGGGCGTTATGTGAGTGTAAATAATGCTAATGAATCGCAAACCTATAAAATCATACTTAAAAATGATTTAAAAATGTAAAACTGCATTTTAGGGGCAAATACCTTAAGAAACTTTTCCACCGCATCTTTAGCGACATCCAAAAGTGTCGGACGCGCACCAAAATGAGTCCGTTGGTTCATAGACCCGGACGTATCGACGAGAAATAGTATTATAGTCATTACTCGGTGATGGCGGACCCCTCAATGCTATGTTATGTGTGCTTTGACAGTGCATTGTAGCATTTCTGACGCATGCGCACTAAACTTTACAAAAGTAACTTTATCATTGACTCACCCCATTTATACGATCGATGATTATGTTATTAAAAGTTTCTTAAAAGTTTAACAAATGCATTATACTAAATTATATGAGAAAATATTTATTTCTTCATTTATAAATTCGATAAAAATACGTGTTTTGTGAGCGTATATGTAATTATTAGTAAATAAACATATGTTTAAAAACTAATAAAATATGTTCGAAATAATTCAAAACGTCGTTTGTGAATCATTCGAACATGAAAGGCATGGCTTTTGTCATAATAAATTTATGGCATTAAAATTAGCGTAATTTGTCGATGAATCTATTATCAATTACCCATTATAACATGAGAGTCAATAGTACTTCGCGACTTCATACGCGTTTATTTCCGAAATATTTTTAATTATATTTAAATCAACACATTTGACAAAATCAATTTCATTGATTCCATTGTAATTAAAATATTATTATAATAATCGATTTCATCTGAATTTTCAATAAATAATTACGATCATATCATAGGTGAACACCTGTAATTAACACGCATAATTATAAATTTATTATTTTTGATTTATTAAAAAGAGAAAACAAAAAATGTCAGTGAACGGTAAAGAACTTTCGTCGGACTTTTACAGTGCGGGGAAATTGTATTGGGAAAAGATAGACGCGTCCGTCGATGGTATGTTAGGGGGATACACCCGTATCACTAATGTTGATGTTCACGCCTCAAAACGCTTCTTAAATAATTATTTTATGTCATTTGAGAAGAAGAAAATGGTTAAAGGAACGCAATCAAAAGATGAGCGCGTGACGCGTGCTTTGGACTGCGGTTCGGGAATCGGAAGAATCACTAAACATTTACTGTTCGATTATTTTGATACCGTTGATTTAGTTGAACAGAATCAGAAGTTTTTAGACGAAACACGTAATTATATGGGTGATGATAAATGGAAGAGAATCGGGCATATGTATTGTGTCGGACTTCAGGATTTTGTGCCGAAAGATAATGTCAAATATGACTGTATATGGTGTCAATGGGTGACCGGGCATTTGACGGACGACGATTTCGTCATGTTTTTGGTACGGTGTAAATCCGCTCTGAGGTATCCCAACAGTGTTATTATAGTTAAAGATAATACCACATCTTCGGATGACTCTGATTTCGATACTAAAGACAGTTCTGTCGTACGACCGCTTTGGTTAATGAAAGAAATATTCAAAAGAGCGGAATTGACATTAATATGTGAGAGAAAACAGTACAAAATGCCGAAAGGGATTTATCCCATACGAATGTTCGCGTTGAGATGAGTTTAATTCATCAGTTTCTATTAATGATACGTCCATTTTAATAATTATGATCGCGTTTATGTATTGAATTTATAATTTCATTGATAATACATAAATAATAAATCATTGATTCAATTATCGATTATTTATAATTCTATTTTTTAATTGTGTGCATATTTTGTTCTTTAGTGTGATCATTCTAAAAGTAAGAGAAAGTGTATGAAAGTTAACTAAGTTAACTGGAATTTATCAATTTAAACGAAAATATGTGTTGCGTTTTTGCAGCATTTCCTCCCAAAAGCGGTGTAAAGCGATATTTTTTTCATGTCTTAAATATTGGCATGATGT
>LBFL01019152.1:0-10094 GCA_000988845.1 Hypochthonius rufulus
TGAAATGCTAGATGTCTTATAAAAGAAGAAAATATAGTAAAATCCAAATAACATATATATATATAGCATATGATGTTTAAACTTATTTATTTGATTGTTTTACAATATTTATTTATTTTAAAATTTTAAAATTCAAATTACGCCATTAATTGTAATTTACTGATCGGGCATTTGTTCCAAACATTGCTATAGATATATAAAATAAAATATATTTTTTATAATAATAATTTAAATGTTAAACTTACCCCAAATATTCTTTCAGTCTGTTTGAGTCTATCCTTTGAAAATGTTGATGCATGAGCTTCGACATAAGTTCCAAGACAATGTTCTTCCTATAATATGAATTCACATTATTAATTGTAAATAAATTAGCATTATCGAGTGAAAAGCCGGCGCTTCGCACTATAAACCACTGCAACAATTGGATTTATATATAAATTCGCTTTATTTATAAAAAACAGGCTTTTAACTTATTGCAACAATGAAAGTGAATTCAATTTCTACGCAACGGGTACAACAATATACTCGGGTCTCTCTATATATGTCCCTAAAATGGGCCTAAAAAATAGGGCATAAATCTAAATCAGACATAAATACAAATAAATTTTAATGTAAAAGTGAAAAGTGATTTGAAAATATGACGACATATATCGAGAAAAGA
The DNA here is from genome assembly GCA_000988845.1 of Hypochthonius rufulus. Classification (NCBI taxonomy): domain Eukaryota; kingdom Metazoa; phylum Arthropoda; class Arachnida; order Sarcoptiformes; family Hypochthoniidae; genus Hypochthonius; species Hypochthonius rufulus. The sequence goes on from LBFL01019152.1 coordinate 662, forward strand.
TAGAAGTAAAGGGGCATAAATAAAAACTCGAGTGTATTGTTAATTTCTAATTTTTAAATTCAAAATTCAATTGTTGCAAACTCATAAACACATCGGCACTCTAATATTTTCATAATATAGATATTGTAAATTGAAATACCGGAGTAGATTTTGAGTTTATAAAATAACAAATCTCAGGCTTAATAATTTTAGAAATATGTTCTTCTTTCATAATGCACTCTTCAATTGCCATTAATAACTGAAATTTAATTTAATAATTAATTATGAAAATAATAAATAAAATATAATTACCTGTTGTGGAATCGTATGACGGCAATGGTCGTATGCCTTATGATCTTTATCAGTAATCGTATCCTTACAATAAACATAAGAAATATGTTTCATTATTCTCCATAATTCATCAGTAATTTGTGCTGATGCTACAGTAATTAACAGAGCAAACAATATCATTGATTTCATTATCAATTATATTATTATAAAAATATTAATGAAATTTCTAATTATACTGAAATAATAACGTCAAAAATGTTTTAAGAGTTTATATATACCAATTCTGAGACTCCCTTTGGATTTTCAGGTGCAATCATTCACATCAATTTGATATGAGTTCAAAATAATTATTTTAATTAAATTTATTTAAACATTAATATTAATTTTCAATTTTCTTATTGACTCATAACTTTAAAATTATCACTAATAATTTATCAGTTATCATTTCCTATTTTTGACTATACTTTTGTTACATCTGTTCTTTTCTCATAAACTATTTTTTTCAAAAAAAATAATTTTATATTATTTTGTAAAACGTAATTTAAAATTAATGTTATCTAATGTTAAAATATCTTATATTATATTACTATTAAATATCAAAAAATAATAATTCAATTACTTATTACACAATAACCTCAAAAACATGAACATTTCATATATTGAAAAACTTCTATGATTTAAACAGATTCACGAATTCTGATTCTATAGATTTGCATTGAATAAATTGATTTCAAAAATTATATTAAATCTGTAATTTTAATTTATATGCAGACGTGGTTAAGTTTCGGGATTTTATGATACCCGGGTAAGGGTGGTAAATTTGGATTTTTCCCATATTTTAGTAAGGGGTAAATTTATGTCAAAATTGCCTAGGGGTTTGACAGTCAAAATTCCAAGGGGGAGAAGGTAACTACTCCTCTGCCCCCTTTGACTGGTCTGTATAAAATATATAAGACTATATAAATATATATGTAAAACATCTTAACTAATTTCAATCTGAGTAATTTCAAATATTGCTAAAAATAGATTTATAACGACTCGACAAGGTAAACAGATAGGGCATAAGCCCCATTGGATTTTCGGATCTTCCGCTAGATATTTTCTGTGTAAGTTACAGTCCTGTAAAATTATAAAAAATAAGCATAAAACAATAAATTTAGCTATGCATTTTGAAATTATTTTCCCTATCATAAACAAAATTTTCAAATTTATTTTTTACAAATTGAAAAAAAACTAACCTTGATCAATTCGGTTTTTACAGAATAAAAAAAATTTTGATAGTTTTTTTTAGTTTTTTCATTTAGTTAACATTTCAAAATATTGTATAATAATGTTATAAATATTAATTTACAGTGCGTAAAAATTAAAGGCTAAAAGTCGTTTTCGCTTAAAATGTAAAATAAATTTGAATATCCGTTTTAAGGCATATATTCATTACATAGATATTACATATTTTTTAAATAAATAAATCGATAAAAAGTTTTATTTAATTTTATTTATTTCTGTATAATCTTATATCATATTAAATAAATAAATTTAAATTTATTTAATTAATGTTCACATAACGTTTAGAATGTTGGTAATTTGTCGAGACATTCCTATAGCAAAAAATAAGAATTATTAGTTATTACACATAAACTTCCGTAACTTGAAGCCTCTATAATTTGAACAGATTTTCAGGACCCGATTCATTTCCTGTACTTCTCCATAGTAATGAACCTCCCAACTTGAAAACCTCCATAATTTGAATCTTGAACATACTTTGAAAAACCCATAATAGAAATAGAACGTCCTAACTCGAATACTGCACAAAAATTGTTAGTTTAAAGTCTACTTGACATGCGCAAACATGTATTCATAATACATAATGCACATATTTGTAGTTAAATAATTTCAATTTTACATTATAATTGTACATATTTAAGACTCCTGTTTTAAATCACATTAATTTTAATTTAAATAAATCTCAAAAAATAAACTCAAATTACTCATTACTTTAAAATGAATTTGATTCTGATTTAAATAGTAATAAAATATTGATTTTTATAAACAAAAAGAAATTTATATTTTTAAAAATAATTTTTTTCATGTTCCTCTATAGCTTGAAAACCTCCATAACTTGAACAAATATTTTGGACCGCAATATCTTCAAGTTATGGAGGTTTATGTGTATAATTATAATGAAACAGAATTTATTTAATCATGAATTAAGATAATACAATATTTCCTTTAAATATGTCTGTTGCTAATGTTCATTGCGCAATTAGGAATATATATGTAAAAAATTAAAGCGGAGATGTTTTTTAAAACAACAAAATTAATGATAAAATATATTTTTAATCACATAAAAATTGATAATTTTCTTATATTCACTTTTTAAATTAATTTTAGAGAATATTGTTACGCGGTAATAATTTTATCATGATATACATAGGGTTGCTAACTGTCTAGGTTTCTCCTGGATTGTCCAGACGTAGACTCATCTGTCCAGGGTCCAGGTAGACCCTTCGCCTGGAAGCAAAATGTCCAGGTGGGGCATAAATTAAATAATGACTATACTTTACAGCTCTATGATGCATTATTTTAAGCATCTAAGGTTTAAACAAATTAAATACACATTTAATGGTATTTTTAGTACACAAAAAATTATATGTTTATGAATGTAAAACTGAAATTTAATACAATTACTGAATTAAAATCCGGGAAATTGAAGAAAACGTATTTCTTTAAAAACTAATTATGCTAATTTTATTGTTTAATAAAATGAAATGAAAAATATGTCCAGGTTTTTGTCCGGGTATCGTGGTGAAAATGTCCAGGTTGTCCAGGTGAGGACTTATGAAAGTCCAAGTCTGAACTTTTTTAGAGTTAGCAACCCTAGATATACAGTATGTTCATAAAATGACTTCTGCATATTGCTCATTGTGAAGAACACATTAAACTTTATTAGTTTAGATTTGTGTAATGCGGTAATTGATAATTTTTAAATAATAATTAATAATCTAAAAAACGTATTTCACTAATTAATAATTATATTTTTAAATTGATAATCATTAACAAATAAAGGGGTGTCTCTCACCACATCCAAAAGACTTTGAGTAACAGATGTGCAAATTATATATCGAAAGGGATACCCGTCACAGATTATCACCCGCTAAACAATCAGTTAGGTATTGGTGATATTTTGAATGTGCCGTACAACTTCAACCTTTGACTTCCGCTGAACATTATACTGCAGCTTCTGATGAATTTGGCGATTATTACATTGAAGATGTTGACAGTGGTTTCAGTGAAACATCCTGAGGTTAGTGAATCTAAAAGACCAACAGTCATTGAGCGCGTACCTATTGAAATCAAAGCTAAGGAAAATGAACCTGAACCTGCGCCGATAATACAGTTCGTACCTGTATTCAGTCGTTCCGACCGTATAAGTTCAAAGTTTCATCGCATCGAAAAATCAGTTACATTCAAAATTAATAACAATATGAATAGAAATGTTTTGTTTGTCGAACCCGAAGTTGACAGTGCTTTTGACGCCGCAGTTCAACCTTTTCTTAAAGATGCTCGTGCTAAAAGTATATCAGGTTATGTGCGACACCCAAGCCTTCCGGAAGGGCAAATATATTTATCCCCTCGACGTAAAGAAAATTTCAATGCTCATGTATTCGGTAATGTTATATTTAAAGTTGGACAATCGGCGCATGAGTTCTTACTCGATGGTACTGTCGGAATAAATATAAATATAATCTACACAATTGAAGGTCATGGTCGAGCGCCGCGGACTTATGAAGAAGACAAATTTAAAAGAAAATGCAACATCAATTTATAATTCCGATGATACCTGCGGTTTTCGTGCAATATGGTTTGGGGTTAAATACCATTAATTGAATATCAAACTTAAGAAAACTTAAGAATGGAATGAATGTATAAACGATATTGGTAAATGTAAAACATGATGGAATATACATTCGGGAAAAGTATGAAATCTCCGGTTCCATGACTATGGACAATTATGAGGATGCGCAGAAATATCTCACTACTTTAGTACAGACTTGTGTATGATTCATTGGAATGACACAATCGAATTTACTGCACTGATACTAAAGGTATACCCATATTTTTATTATATACCGAAACAATTAGCACAAACGAAATGTGTTTATTTGGCTTTACGTGAAATTGCAATGAATGTGGTGAATAAAAATATTAAATTGCCAAATAAAAATATATATTTTTAAAAAATAAAAAGTTAATTAAAAAGTAAGCATCAGGTTTTGGGGGAAAGCATTTAAAAAAGAAACTAATAATACTATCGGGAAGATTCATAGGAGCTATTTTACAATTAGTTGTATCCTTAATTTCTAGTGTCGCTTCTCCGCTTATAAATGCAGCACTCAAGAAAAGTGACGATAGTTCCAATTGAAAGGGTTCCATCAGCACCTGCAACAATGGTTTCTCAAGCACCGTCATTTGTTACTCAAGCACCATATTCAACACAAACAGAACCAAAGAAAAATTTTGATCGTAATTTGAATAAAATATCACGATTATTGAAAATTGTATTAAAATTAGCAAAGATTAACGCATATGCTATTAATGGAAGAATTCGAGGAAATAATGGATTTATTGACTATAGTAATATCGTGTCGCTGTTGAATCATGCTATGAGTGTTACTTAAAGATGATTTTGTAAAATTACTTTTTGCAGCTAATGTTGAATCCGAATTAATTTTAAATAATAATGTACGATCAAAGTTGAGTAATTTATATTCCAGCATGACGGATACAACTCATATCACCTCCGTCATCACCTCCACCACGACAATCATCGTTACCACCGCTACCTCCACTTACTTTACCTCCTCCACCTCGGACAATGTCAATACGACCTGCATCTCCGTTACCGTCACCACCTCCATTGACACTACCTCCTCTGGTAGCTCCAAGATCGATATTCAAGATCGATAAATGCACCACCATTGCCACGAAGTTCACTAATAAATACAGAATCTGATATTACACCATCACCAAATTTGGAAGGACCATTTTAAAATTCGTACTTTAAACTGCCTCCCGCAGGTACATCACGCAAAAGAGACTGAAATAAATTTGTTTGGGAAGGTTCCTGAAGATAGAGAAGAAGCTATTAAAAGACGTGAGAATAGTAATTGGAGTACACTGCCATTACCAGATGATATAGACGATGATTGGCAAAGTACTTAAAGATATTTATTATAATCCATCTCATCCTGCTGCAATTAGTACAGCATCCAAACTTTTGAAAGCTTCAAGACTAATAGACCCTTCACTTACACTTAAGTGATCTTATCATTGGAGATAAAATGGTAACAGCATCTAGTCAAACATATGCTTGCAGTACGTATATTGAAGCGTTATTAGGTTACTCTCGAGAAGCGAAAGAAACGTTTCTAAGTAATTCACTGTGGTATAACGATGTATACCAAAGTGAAAAGAATGGTAAAAGTATTGATCTCTCAACAACTAATGGAGAAATTGATATAACTGGTAATCTGCATTTGGATCTTGCGATGCAAATAGAGTAATTTTTGGAGAATGTAAATTTATTTTTAAAATCCATTTTAATGAAATGAAATTTTTCCTTACAACTGATAATGTCATCCCTAGTCTAAATCTTAGAGGCGTCATTAATAATTCGCAAAGTAAGAGCCAATCCCATAATTGTAGCTGGACACATGGCAGCGTTTGAAAAGTCAACTGCTAAATACCCTGTTTCACAAAAATAAAAACACAATTAATAAAGGATCATATGACAGAAATATTGATAATGTTCATATTGGTCAATTACCGCGAAGAATTCTTGTGTTCATGGTTACTAATGATGCATATAACGGATCACTAAATAGAAATTCATTCTATTTTCATCATTTTAACAATAAATTTATCTACATACGCCAATGGTAATCAATACCCTTCTAAAGCATACACTCCTGATTTTAATCGCGGTGTTTACAGTCGTGAACTCTATTGTCTGTTTGAAGCACTTAACCAGAATATCACACACTACAGTACCCTTTGACCGTGAAACATTTGCAAAAGAAAATGTTATTTTAGGATTATTATTATCATAAACAAAGAAATAGTATTTGTAATTATTATGGAGTTTACACCATTAATCATTTTATATTATTACATTGAACATGATTCAACGCAAAGATTTTTGCAGTCACAATTGAGCGTTCATAAGGAAAAGGGGCACTTATGACTCTCATTAAAATGAGAAAATAGATTTTCAAGTTCAATGCCTAAAATTTAAAAAAATAAAATTTTAGTGTTTTCAAACTATATATTTCAAAAAAAATATTCATATTCGGAATGTTATTTTTTTAATCTATTTATTTCAGAAATTTATAATTGAATAGTATGTTAATATTCTAACATGTTATAGTCTAGACATTTATTAACGCAATTTCATCAAAATATTAAAAACTCTTGTAACTGCAAAAGTGCCCTTTTCTGTTCTGAACGTTTAATTGAGTGTGTTGCTCAAAGATGAGACAATGTTCCTCATGTTATAAAATGAGAAAAACCGGTTTAATGTTTTGGTGCAAATAAAAGGAACTCATTTTAAGTACACAAAAGTTTATATTTATGTTACAATTAATTTAATATTAATCATTTATTTTTGAAAAAATTGTAATTCTATGGTAGCCAAAAATGTGTTCATATAATAATAGAGGGCCTAAGGAATGCATTTCAAATTTCTAAAGAAATTTGAAAAAACCATATAATATGCCATAGTCTCCTTTTTGAGCAATACACTCAATTTTAAATCATTTATATTGATATTTTTCGAGGGTTGAGATATACCGTATGAACGTAAAAGAAGTTTATACTCACAATACATGTGCACATTCATCTGTTTTTATACACATATTTAATATAAACATTAGTTTTATGATAATTATTTTTAATTAAATTTAATTAAATATTAAGTTTCGTATAAATGATAAGATATTTATTGTTAAATAAATGCAGGAATTTAAATCTTATGTGATATGTAAACACCACTTTAAAAGTTGATGTTTTATTTGCATCGCTTTAAATACGCACATATCCTATGAGTGTAAACTCCTTTTACTGTCATACGGTATACAAAGAAAAGGACGTATTCCTAGTGATTTACACGGTTGTAATTTATTGTCATTTTCAAAACGTAACTGTCAAATACAGACAAAAATATGCGATTTAAAATTTTGTGGATATATCGGTATTGAAATATACAAGATTTATGAATCGGTTTTTATGAAATATATTGGAAATGATACGGAAATATTATGATGAGTATTATTAAAGTAACAGATTTTAATACATACAGTTAAATGCACTGAATTCTGAACACTTTAAATTTCTGTTTAATCATAATTAAATTGAACAAATTTTATAATTGCACACTAAAATTAATAAATTTATACCTATAGTTTCACATCGTGTATCTTATTATTTAATCCGTTCACAATTAACGGTAATAATAGCAGTTAAATTAAGATTCAATGAAAGCTCAAAATATTTTAAAGTGTAAGCATAGGCAAAACGCATGTTATGCTGCATATGTATCGTCGTGTAGCACAATAATCAATCATTTATAATCCTTTTAAACGCGAATTACAATCAAAATTTAGCGTCACTGTAATTTTTTTTTAAATATTTTCCAATACCGTGGTAATCGAATATTATGTTTTGACGCAATAATTTACTTCATTCTTTCGCAAAATGTACAAAAATTTAAAATATTTATTTTATAAGTATATTTTTCGGTCATAATTTAAATTTTTCTTATAATTATTGTTAACATAATTAAATTGTAATTTTATTTTAATTTTATGATAGTGAATGACCTTCAAAATTAATCCTTTCTTTTAATATTTCTGAGAAATTAATAATCTTCAGATAATTTTGAACTGAATTTATGCTTTCAGTGTTCAGAATTTAGTACATTTTACTGTATGATGATAAAATTAGATTTTCAGTCATTGCTTTAAGATTTTTGCAAAATTATTTTCCCAATGACAAATTCAGTGCAATGTATATTTAACGTTCTAGATTTCTCTTGAAGCGAAAATAGATATACGCAAAAATTTTGGTTTTTAATCTACATAGAATATAAAATAATTATCAAACAACATCTGGCGCAACAATTGAATATTCGTTTCCATGAGATAATCACAAATATTTTAAAATTTAGATTTCATTATTTTGCGGAAAGACAAACAAACATGCAGACACTCTAATATTTCAATTCACAACAAGACTCAAAGCCCGGTGCTTCGCACCTTTATACAATGCAATAATATGTTTTAAGATGCACATTTTATGTGTATTATATGCTGAAACAGAACCGTAAATATTTAGACAGTATCATTAACACATTTAGTGATGGTAATCTGAGGGATCTCCTGAAACGGTCACTCGAACCGACACTCGAGTACAGAATCACTCTTCAGGAATGGATAAATCATCCGTGGATTAAAAATACAGCATCGAAAGAGGGTTCTGAAGAAATTGCATACTTAGATGACAATTGTATATCTCAACGAAAACATCAACGTTATTAAATATTTAGAATAGCAAATTAGATTAGTATAGGTAGAGGGAGGGTGGGGAAGAACATTCCCGCGTTACATTTTAAATACTCAAAGAATATACTTTTGCTTATCTTTTCTTAATGTGTCTGTTTTTAGATATAAATATATAGATAAATCTAATAATTTTGGGAAAAATTAACAAAAGTATATATACTCAGAGTATTTTCGATGTGATGAGGAAGGGGTTCACCTCCACGATGGTGTTCTTCGGATAACGGTAACATTTTGTCACTATGCAAATGTTAACGGCAAACGAACCCTAAATCTATTTATCGCCCTCAATTAAGATTTAAAAAATCTATGCATAAAATTTTATTATATAAAATTAAAAATGTTTATTATGGAAAATAATTATTTCATCTTAACTAAAGGATCATGGTTATTACAAAATGTAAATATTTAACAAAAAAATTTACAATTAAAGTATTTATGTGCATATTTATAATATTAAAATATTATAGTGTTTATATGGTATTTGGACACTTGGTCGAATGGACACTTGGTCGAAATAAACATTGCACTATTAATATAACATAACC
>LBFL01019163.1:0-13084 GCA_000988845.1 Hypochthonius rufulus
AGAACGCAACACTATTGCTAAACTCAAAATAGAAACATTAGATTTGCATAACGCGCAACAATACAATTAAAATAGCGAAACTCTTTGAGTTAGCCTCTGCAATGCATTAGATAGATAATTCACGCTCTTACAATGATAAGTTTTACAGTATTGTTATAGAAAGGACGGAAGGAGGACGGAACTCTTTTTTGATATACAAGATTATTATTAATTACGTTTTTTATTGTTTCGCAATTTTTATCGTCATGTTTAAATAGCTGTTTTTTAATGTGTGTCATCGGAAAAATTCAATACAAACATTTTTATAATTTAAAAATATACAAAAATAATTATGTGATTAAAAAATAAATATAATTATTTAATTATTAAGTAATTATAATTGTTAAGCAAAACGTATTTTAAAAAATTCTTTAATTAAGTTTATCAGTTTCAGGTAAAAAATTATTTAATTTGCGTACTCTTATTGAATATTATAAATTATAGATATCGTTTAATTTGATTAAAGAATGCCAAAATAATTAATTAAATAATTAAATGTTTCAAATTAAAAATTTGAATTTATTTTATGCGCGTTTATTGATCCGTATCTTATTGATTTTATAGTCCAAAACAACATTTTGCATGATATTTCGATCAATGATAGCGCCTGCTCTATGATCATCTCTCCTCAATGATCATGATATTTCTTGTGACCGAAGCTCCGCTTCTTGTGTTTATGTCCTTTTCTAAAGGGCACATCAATGGTATTTTAACACTGTGATGCTGTTTTTATTTGATTTTTAAATAAAACATTTAATTAATAAATGTTAACTAAGGTTGTGAAATAAATAATATTTAAAATATATTACGTTATAATTAGTTAATGGTTAAATATAATTGAATGTTTAGTTAGTTAATGGTGATCCTAATCAGGCTGAGACTTCGAAATTTTCCATCTAAAAAAACGAGTTTACGTTGGGGTGACAATTGTGCTCTATAGAGTGACCGATATCATTATGAATTACCGTGAAAAATAATTTCATCGACGATTTACTTTCATCCCAATACCTTCCTATAGGTAAATCAATGTTTTCAAATTTTTAAATTTCACATAATTTCGTTGCAATTATTTTTGTTAAATTAAAATGAGAATATTTATAATAATTTACATGAATTTTTACATGAATTTTTACATGAATTTTAATAAAACAATTTTAATATCGCTTTTGACGCTTCTTCTATGACCATACACAAGCAGATGGTGTCATTCGATTTTCTCCCATAAGTTTTTAGACTTAAACTGACAGAAAATGGGCATTACTAAATGTAAAAATACTTTTCATGTATGAATTATAAATGTTAGTGTTACAATACATGATAAAGAAAAACATACACCACAAACATTAATTATTTTTTGAAAACACTTTTTTCAACATTTAATCTATATTTGGATTATTGATATATATTATATTTTAGAGTATGAATTAACAGAAATTTTTTATTTTTCTTATCAATTGTATTCATACGAAAGAAACAATATTAAGAACATTCGAATACAGATTCGTATTCATATATTTATATACATGTATATTCATATATGTACATAATTATACATAATTTAATTTATTTTAATATTGAGCATATTATATTATATTATATTATTACAGAATTATTAAATTAATATATTATCATTGACATTCTGCAAAAATGTGACATTTAAATTAAAGAGTGTCGAATGATTATTGAAACGTATAATCGATAGAAACATGGAGATTTGCTTAATACACACACAGCAGCGATTTAACCCCTCACAAACCACTTATGAGCATTACACTCATTTAAAGTATCATTTAATATAATTACCATAAATGAACTTCAATTTAATATTTTTATGCAATTTTTATACAATTTTTTACAATATTTTCCATTTTCCATTTTTACAATAAATTCAGGTCACTCCATTCATTACTTAAAACGCATCACAAAAGCCAAAAAAGTCTTACATATAATAATCATTAAATCGGATAAAATTGCGGGATAAAAATGACAGTTAATATCGCAGGAGTAATCTCTGTCATTTTCTTCTATTTACTGATACTTTTTGTGGGTATTTGGGCCGGACGAAAGCGGAAGACAAATTATACTAATGAAGATGAAGAAACGGAAGAAGTGATGTTAGCGGGTAGAAACATCGGCATTTTCGTCGGCATATTTACTATGACAGGTTCATTTGTTCATCCTCTTAAGTGATTATTACAAAATCAGATTAATAATTAAATAATTGTCATGTAGCAACTTGGGTCGGTGGGGGATACATCAATGGAGCTGCTGAAGTTATCTATAGGGATGGTATAATCTGGTGTCAGGCACCGTTTGGATATGCAATGAGTTTAGTCATTGGTATGAATTGACAAACTTTATAATAATTAAGATGATTGATAATTAATTAATAATGATAATGTAAATTTAGGGGGATATTTCTTTGCGAACAAAATGCGGGAACAGGGGTATGTGACGATGTTAGATCCGTTTCAAGAAGTTCTCGGGAGTAGAATGGGGGGTCTTTTATTCTTACCTGCACTGTGTGGAGAGATCTTTTGGTCAGCAGCCATATTAGCTGCACTCGGAGCTACTGTTAGCGTTATCATTGATTTGGATAATAGCACATCTATAATTGTTTCAGCGTGCATTGCATTGATCTACACTCTTTTCGGAGGTCTTTATTCAGTTGCGTATACGGATGTGATTCAATTGTTTTGCATATTTATTGGTTTAGTATGTATTTGCACTTATCTAATCAAAACATATTGATTCATGTAAATATTTACATACCCTTTAGTGGCTCTGCATACCGTTCAGTTTGCAGCATCCTGCAGTTGGGAGTATGGCGATGGAACACAATGATTGGTTCGGAATATTACCGGTCAAACGCTACGGGGAATATCTGGACTTTGGTCTTTTGGTAATATTCGGGGGAGTCCCATGGCAGGTCTATTTTCAGCGGGTACTTTCGAGTAAATCGGCATACAAAGCCCAAATATTATCTTATGTCGCAGCGTTCGGATGCATTATTATGGCAGTGCCCCCGATGATTATCGGTGGTATCGCGAGAGTCACGGGTAATTAACATATAAAATAATTCAGTGATTTCTGCACTTTATTAACACAATCAGAATTAAACAATAAATGTCAGTACAGTTAGAAATATTCAATTTATCGTATAGCAATTTCAAAATCACACTAAAATATTTAAACATCTACAAATATAGGACATCTAAAATTACACTGTCGAAGTATTACAGTGAAGTCTCATTATAGTAATAGAAAGTAATCATTGTTTTATTATTGCGATGGTCTTTCAGTTGAATAAAAAATTAATTTAACCCTAAACATAGCATGGAATGAAACAGATTTTCCGGGTCAACTTCCATTGGACGCTGCACATGCATCATTGGTTCTTCCAATGGTATTGCAATATCTAACACCACCATTTGTATCATTTATGGGATTAGGAGCGGTGAGTGCTGCAGTAATGTCATCATCGGATTCATCACTTCTCAGTGCGAGTTCAATGTTTGCACGGAACATCTACAAACTTATGATTCGCCAAAATGTGAGCATAAAAACTAATTTAATAATAAAATGTGATAAAAATTTCTATTGAAAGGCCTCAGAGCACGAAGTTATATGGTGCATGAGAGCTTCAATTATTGTGGTCGGATGTATTGCAACATCAATGGCTTTAACAGTTAAATCCATATACGGACTGTGGTATCTATCCTCGGATTTGGTGTATGTCATTCTATTTCCTCAGTTGGTGTGCGTCGTCCATTTCAAAGAGAATTGCAATACATACGGATCCCTCAGTGCGTACATAGTTGGATTTCTCCTCCGGTCTCTCGGGGGTGAGGCGATCATCGGCATCCCTCCAGTAATTAAATACCCCTTTTACGACCCGGAAGTGGGTCAACTCTTTCCATTTCGGACATTTGCCATGATCATGAGTTTCATTACACTCATATCAGTTACTAAATTATCGAAATTCCTGTTTGAAAAGGAGTATCTTAACCCACGTTATGATATATTCCATTGCGTCGTGAATATACCCGATGATGTTATCGCAGTTCAAGAGCCTCACGAAGAAATGACTGTTTTGAGTCTCACCGCCGCGAAACTGTATCAATCATCAGAAATGAATGGCAGAGTTAATCCGGCACTTGTTACAGATGATGAATGCAATAGTAAGACACCGCTTACTAAAGAATCATCTCAAACGATTGAGAAAAAACAAACGCATGAAATTAAACTTCAGAATTCTATAATCCGATCGATTGGACATGGCGAAGTCATTGTGACGAAATTGTAAAGTCGTAATTAGAAATCGATACCTGAAAGACAATCTTATTAATTAGGATCACATATGACAGGATATAAGGTATTGTTATATATATGTTCAGATAATTATTTTATCGAAGTTTTTTCGTATCGATTTCTAATAATACATTTACAGAACAAATAAGGAGTGAAACAAAATAATACCGAAATTTAATCCCATTCTAAAAGCTATTATAGTGTAGTATTATAGCGGAGATCACAATTTTGATTTTTCCAATGATTACCGTCAATGCACGTACATATGGTATATTTCTCTAACTTTAGAAATATTTTTGCAGTGTTAAGATTTGAATAACGAAAGAATTAAGAGCTAAAATTTGAATAATGGAAGAATCGGAAAAATCGGATAAATGCAATCACTTATAATACTTTTATTTTAATCATATTTCCGATGAAAAATATTCCTATAGATTAGACTATTTCTTAGGGAGAGCATCGTCTAAGAAATTCAAATTGAAATGCAAACCCCTAATAAATGGTCGAAAATATGCCAATAATTATCCGTTAACAATAATTGTTGTTTATAATTATTAATCAGTTATAAGAGCCTTATATATGATTAACATATGATTAACAGAGGTTGTGAAAAATGTGCTTTTAAATTTAATGGTTGTTAAAGCCAATGATTTGTGATCAGATAATTTATAACATATCAAAAATAAACCAAAAATATTAACTCTTAAAAATAATAATGGTAATGTTAATGTTGGAATGTTAAATGGAAATATTGTTTATGTAAATACAGTTAAATTACATTTACACGTAAATTAGATTATTATAATGTTTCACAATAAAAAATATTGTGAATTCATTAATTAAAATTATTATGTAATTTATCGAATGTTTCAAATATGTTGTTTATGGTAAAAGTATATATTAATGTTAAAACAATTAAAACAATTAAAAAACAATGTCTAAAGAAACTATATTAAACTAATGGTTGTGAATTATAATGCCATAGCAATAAATAGAACAATTTAATTAATTGTAACTCTTATTGAGTATCATCAATCAAATAATTGTTGATTTTTATAATTGAAAATTCTATTTTAATTTTCCCTTTTATTGTTTTACCTTCAGTTATATAAAATATACCATAAGTGTATTGTTAGTTAATTGTGTGAAAAGATTTTAATTAAATTCGAAACTAATTTTGCGAATATTTGTGAAAAATTAAGGGTATTTTTGATGAAAATCAATACTTAATTTTATAATTTAATATTACAAATATTAAACAACGAAATTAGTTTATTATTAGTGTTAAAATTGTTAATAATGTTGTAGTGTATCCGTACAATAAAATGTTCCTCTTTGTGTCGCATCATTATCATAATGTCAATTTTTTATGACTTAAAACAAAAGTATGCTCATTATTGAATCAGTAATACTTATGGCGTCATAACATTATCCTAAATTACGGTTATTTAATTGTTTTTGTTTAACACACCGCGGCTAATATTATGGATCATATCATATATATTTTATAAACACTATGAAAAATTCAATCTAAAAAATTCTTATACTGATTATTTATACATAATATTAGATCATCGGACACTCAGAAATATCCAAACATCTAATATAATCATTAAATAGAATTATAATTTTCTTTTAAAAAATTTATTTGAACCAAAATATAATATAATGATCATTATGATCATAATGATTATGATCATTCGAACTCTTCATGCATCTTCCGTTTCGTACATATCATCATCATCTTCTAACTAAAGGATGATAATAAAACAATAATCAGATTAATTAAATTCGAATCAAAATGTGCACATACATTTTCTCCATAATCTTTTAATCTCTTTTTATATTCTCTTAATTTAGAATCCTGATCCGTCAGTAACACAAGTAAATCCTCCTGTTCTTTGCGAATCGTCTCCAAATCATTTTCGAGTTTTTGCTTTTCAATTAATAATGATTCATCATATTGTATATCAGATTTATTCACATTTTCTCGTTGCAAATCAGAGATTAATTCTTTTAATTTTAAATTTTCATCGCTCAAAGCTTTAAGTTCTTCACTCTCAGATAAACATAATTGCAATTTATTAGTCTGTTATTTACAAATAAAAATTTTTTAATGAATAAATTTAAAATTATAAATATAATTGTCACTCACGAGTTGTGCAATTTCCGCGTCCTTTTGAATCAACTGACGTGATAATTGGTCATTTATAGTTTGAAACTCATCACCCGAATTCCTTAAATTATTTTCATCGATTTGTACATTAATCGATGTGAGACTAGAGGATGCCGATTTCTGTGCTTTGAGAAGAGCATTTTGATCTTTCAATTGTTGAATTGACGCTGAATTCTCTTGTAAATTAAGGCACACTCTGATGTGCTCTTCTTTCAATGTACTCAATTCGTGTCGCATTTGAGTCAATTGTTGGTCCTGTTCCCGAATCACTTCTTTGTATTGTAACAATAATCTATGCTCATCTACTGTCAGATTTGAATCGGGACCATTTACTAAATCACTCGGTTTTCTCTGAACTGATTTAATCACAACGCCTGTAAATGCGATACGAAAAAATATCAGATTTATTTGTTGTGTATAAAAATTTAAATTAAAAATAAAATAAAATATAAAAATTAAAAAAAATAATTACATTCCAATGACTTAAATAAACGACAAAATTCATAATCAAATATAACATCATCCGTTTTTCGATACGACAATTGTGGGCGTTGAACTGCTTGTGTATAACTCTCGTTTTTCGATATAAGACTAACTTTATCAAGAAATATATCGATTCCGATACGCTTCGCAATCAATTGGCAGAGATCGTCTCTAAATCAATAGTGTTATTTATACATCATATACGAAATATCGATATTTACTTTGTAAAACTCGGCACTGAATTATCATTAAAATGAATACATATTCCCAATAGAAATGCACATATTCCTTGAATTAACAGTTCCATATCATCCCCTTCCACGAGTGAAACTTGAGATGTTAACTAAAATTAAAATTTAATATAAAAATTATATTTAAAAAGCATCAATTATTGAATCATTAGAATAAATGATTTTTGATAATGAAAATACACACTTAAAAAGTTCCATGTAAATGATTCTCAATGATTATATCACATGTTTGTGTTATTGTTAATGTTACAAATATTATAAATAAAATTAATTTGATTTGAAATTTGATATTAATAAGTTATGAAACAATATTGTGTAACTCTATGAGAATTTCGCAATCTTAATAAGTACAGTGAAAATAATGCTGATTCAAGAAAATGATAATCAATTTTTATTGCTTACATATGGAACATTCGTTGGCACGTTTAAGAAATGTACGACTGCCAAAGGACAATGCGATAACCATGTACATAGCAGCATCAATAAACTTATTCGGGTCTGAAATTTACCACACTGCTGAAGAATAACGGAACAGTGCTTCAATAATGAAACCGGAGGACTTCCGGTGTCAGTCGCTAATTGGACCCTCAACAGTTGCTCTTTCTGTGTTGTGTTATCGACTAATGCATGTGATAACGCAACAGCGACAAACCAATTCGAAAGGGGATCGGTACTAAACAATCCCCCACAAAGGAGTTGACCCGCAGTGACTACCGCAACTGTAATCAGTAAAATTGCAATTAATTTCATTGTCAAAATGGTATTTCAAACCTTCGGTAGAATTCGGTAATAATGTCTGTACGATCTGCGCCTGTCCCAACTCATTCTTATACAAAAAGCACTGAAAGCAGTAAAGGACCGCACAACGCAATTCGAACGGTTGCTTTTCATTCACCATTGACATTAGAAGCACAACAATGGCAGGTTTTGGGGGGACTGTCGGAGCATTCACTGTACTGAAATACTCTTGATTCTGATGATTCCCTCTGATTACTTCTGATACGGCATTAATGGTCTGTCATTATAATAATCGTAATTATAATTAAAAGTACAAATGTTAAAAATAATTAAAAATTACTTCAGTGAGAACATCCGCGGGAATTCCGTTCGCCATTAAAATGTCACACAATTTCTCGAGTAATTTGCTCTGATGCATGACCTTTTGACACGAACTCGTGACTTGAAGAGGGTTATTCGGGGATATCAAAGTTCTTATCACCTGAAGCATAAAGAGCACATTCGTTGCCTTTTGACCCGTCCAAACGGTACCGTTCGGAATGTCAACGAATGGCAACAATCGTTGGATATAACTCCCCTCTTTAAAGAAATTCTGATTCGATGAGTTTAATTTCAAAAGGTTCTGCAATACGATCAGACAATCCTCAACGATAACACCTAAAGTTTTCAAAGTAATAAAAATCAATATTTATCTTTCAATTTCCATGAAAAACACAAACACAAAGATACGGGTAATTATATTCATTAAATATTAATTTGAAATATAATGAAAGTTCATTAATTTGTCAAACATTTAATTGATATGTAAAATATGAATGCAAACGTCTCATAAATATTCTCAGCGAATATTTTCAATTATCTGTTCGTAAATCCAACACTTTAATGCCAAATTAATGTACTTTCACAGTACTCTAAAAGCAATAATCACGCACCGCCATCACTAAATCCCTCCTCAGATATAATTTCAAAGAGTCTGTCGAAAGCATTTTCAAATGCAACGATCTTTTGAATATTCGCATTTCCGCGTGTCAAATGAATCAGCAGTAACAGAGCGTCATTCCTGATGATCTCTCTGCTATCAGCGAGAAGATCCATAAGTCTGGACACACCCATGGGATTAGTCAAAATACAGTCCTGACAGTCCTTTAACTTATTCCTCAACAGCCCTATCAATAGCTTAACACTCGGCCATCGGACTTTAAAGTCGAATTCACCCAAAAGTTCCAAGAGAAGTGCGACATTCTCCTTTCGTTTGATAAATATCTCTGTGAATTGCGAACCGCAATCGGATTGCACATCATTAGCCGTTTGTTCATCATCGGTTAACCCGGAAATGACGTTATTGAGAGTGTCGAGAGCATAACTAATGATTTCGGTATCATTCGCATCGTTTTGCAATATAAATACTAAAGCGTCCATTCCCTGTGCCCCCACTTCGAGACGATACGATTTGGACAGGGATTTAAGAGCACGACACGCGTCACGGCGATCATCGAGAAGTGTCGATGTTTCCACTCTTTCGACTAATTTTTCGATCTGAAAATTTCATATTAATTATTGTATTAATTAATTGTATTAATTGTTTCTGACCGTTTCTGCGACCGTAGGTTGTGCTGTGCCCTGAGGTGTCCCAATTACAGATTTCCATCCGCTCTTTAATAATTCCATTCCTTATGTATCAATACTTTGGTTTATATAATTCTTATGTGATTATGTCTAAAATGAGATTAATAAAAATCATTGTAAAAATTGCTAATAAATGTTATGAAATTTTTTCAATTCCATTTAATTAACTGTTAAATGTGTATAAATGTGTAATGTGTGTGTTGGCATTAGACATGAGATGCGCAAAACTGACGTCATTATCTGTGTATTCATATTTTTAGTACAAAGTTGAGACACGATAAGTCACGTCATTATTTATTTATTTATTCTCCAGTAGTATGTCACGTCAATCATAGTAAAATGTGAATAAATATTATGCGAAATATAATGACTTAATTTACGCAATTCTATCACTACATTTTTTATTATGTAAATAAATGAATTATTCTTCAATTATGAATATAATAATTATTAAATTCATTTTGAATAATTCAGAAATTACTTTATTTTTATATTAAAATTAATGAAATTAATGTTTATAAATAATTTTAAAAATTGTAAATAATAAATAAAATAAAATAAAAATTTAACGTTTAAGTAATGCTATACTTTTGCGGAACATTAATATAACTCTAACGGCGGGAAACTCATGAAACATGATGATAAACTTATGATTTTTACAATGATGATGTAAGTCATAAGAGAACTGTCATTTGTATCTTCATAATTACGTGTGAAATTAAATATAAATTATAAAATGGTATTTATATATTCATTTTTAATGGTATTTTTATAATATTTTAATATAATTAATTTTATGTTATTTTTAATTTTAGTCAAAAAAACGCGGATTGAGTTTCGACGAGAAAAAAGAGAGATTAATTGACCTGTTTTATGAGACCGTAATGTTCAGTTATATTTTATATGCACATAAACCTCTCCATCGTGAACATACTGCAGTTGCAAATATTATGTTTACGATATTATGATTATATTTTAGAGGTTTAAAATATGGAAATTTTATATGATTTGAGTCTAAATATTTATTTACAGAGATTGATGTATTTACATTAAAGTTTACGTTATAGAGGTTTATGTTTATTTCAATGACATTTAAGAGATTCTCAATATGATAATTTAATATGTATTTTTACAGAAAGATGTGTATTTATTGAAGGATTTGGAAAAAATCGCTCCGAAAGCGAAAGGAATCGTATCACAATCGGTTAAAGACGTTTTGCAGGCTCTGGTCGATGATAATTTAGTTGAAAGTGACAAAATTGGCTCTTCAATTTATTATTGGTCATTCCCGAGTCGAGCGGCGAATGACGTAATTTATTAATTATATTTAATTATATTTAATTATATTTATAAAAACATTAATTATTTGTAATTAATGATTTTAGAGAACTCAAAAAATTGAAGAAATTGAGAAACGAATCGAAGAAATGAAAAGAAAAGAAAAGGTTTTGGAAGAGGAAATTGCGAAACACCAAAGTCAGGATACAGATGCGGAGGAACGGGAAATTGCACTGAAACAATACAAAATATTAGAAAACGAAAGAAATGAATTAAAAGTGAAAGTATTGAAATTAAGTGACTGCGATCCTCAAGTGTTCGAACAGATGAAGAAAGATGTTACTAATTCTAAGGGTGGGATCAACCGATGGACCGGTATATCATGACATTTGTTTGGTAATTTATTTAAATGTATTATTCCATAGATAATGTTCTTTCTATAAAATCGTGGTGTAAGAGTAAATTTTCACTCGAAGAGAGTCAATTGGACAAACAGTTTGAGATACCCGAAGATTTTGATTATATTGGGTAATTACGGGCATCATATTAATTAATTAATTTCTAAAATTCTCTTTATAATTGACAATTCAGTAATTGTAACATATATTTGTATATTATATGTACATTTTTCGATTCTTTAACTTCTATATAAATACCTTATATTTGATAATAAATCATACTCTATTTGTTAATACGTTATTTGTAAGCGAAAAAATTGAATATTTCATATAAAAAATCTATTCTATTAGTTGTATATTTGAAAAATCAATAAAATCTAACATTTAATTGAGCTATTTTAATCCAGAACATGTTTAAAAATTTTCAATTTATTAACCTCACTATATAAATATGTGATTCTATTTGTTTCCAAAATCTGTATAATCACAGTGTAGTTATTTATAGTGTTATAAATTTACCCTTTCGTACTGAGAAAAATCAATTTTAATATCATCGGTTGAAAATATCCATAAATTCATATCGATTTTATTCATAATGTATTTGTTAATATGAATTTTTAAAAATAAAATAAAATATGAAATGATTAAGTAAATTAAAATTAATTTGAATTCAGATGTTTGTTGTATACATTAGTCGAGTAAAGAGCGTCTCAAATTAGTTGTTACTTATCTTAAGAATAAATTTATTCTTATCTCTTATTACTTTCTTATAATTCTCTATTAATTCTTATCACTTTTTTATTGATAAAAGTGATAAGGATAGGGATACAAACAGCTAATATGAGAGGCTCTATACACGAACATTGTAATTGATATGTATTGTATAGAACATAAGTAATGGGAATTATATTTAATACGATATTTCAAAAAACTGACATAATCAAAACAAAACATATTTAATACATTCATTATTGATAATTCGAATTTAATTATAATTAAAGTTTAATTGTGTTTCCATTATTTATTATTAATTTTTGAAGTCGTTTTGGCAGTGATCCGAAAAATCACTTGAAAAAGTCATAATTAATATTGTAAATTTCCATGATAATGTTTGTGAAATTTGAAAAAATTAACGAATTTCTTTTCTCAGCATCTATTTTGATAATTGTGCGTAAAAATTTTGTTGAATTAAAGTTGGGGGAGTAAATCCTAGCCCTTTGACACCAAAGTCAGGTGTCAAAGGGCTAGGATTTTTCAATTTTTGTAAAATTTAGCTTTTTAGTCATTAATTGCATGTATTGAACAATTATCGTAATTTTATATGTTTTAAAAGTTGAAAAAATATTGATTGGAATATGTTTATCGTGTCCATTAATTATTTCGGATTTATGATTTTATTTTCGTAAAAGTTTTGTAGACGTTTCCGGACATCATTTATTTTGAAATGATAATTATTAAATAATATCAATAATATTTATATGTAAAATATTATTATTAATATATTATTAATTTAATTTATATATTAATATATTATTAATTTTTAAAAGCCCTATTAAATGTCTTATTAATAATTATGCAATAATCAAAATATTTTTATCGTTTACTTAATTGTAATTAAATGTAAACTGCATGATTGAAATCCCATTACTTTTGTTCTATACAATACACAGTAACGAAAGTTCAATGTATTTAATAATTTGTTTTATGATTTAAATAATAAAAAAAATATGAAATGTCATGTTTGTTACTTTAATTGAAACGTTTCAGGCAAAAGGGCTAATATC
>LBFL01019241.1:0-11755 GCA_000988845.1 Hypochthonius rufulus
TTCTAATATTTTCATATTTTGTCGCGATAATTTAAGCAGAATATTTTGTTTTTAATGCTTCTTTTTATGCACATAAACCTATCTAGAGCAAACTTTCTTTAAGCTTAGGATAACCTCACTATAGTAAACAAATTTTCACCGCAATATGTTTACGTTAGAAAGAAAATAAAAATCATTAAATTTTTAAAATTCTTTGTGCACTACAAATGAACACTATAACGTAAACATAGTATTTATCACTAGATTGTTTATAATACAAATATATAGAATCCGTTGTTTAGAATGTTCGCTTTATAAAGGGTTCACCTAAAGATATTGATGTTGATTTAACACATAAAACGGACATATTACTATATAAACGTTTATTTTTACATAATATATTTTGCTTACTTTAATCATAAATGATCATATTATATAGAAATTCGTAATATATATTATGTTCGCGTTACGAAAGTTTAAGGGTGCAATATTTTTTGGTGTATGAATGTTTTTTAATACCGAAAATAAAAAATTTTTAAGCACCGTTTTAGCAACCGTTTTCCCTATTTTAACTACCGTAATACCGACCGCTTTTAACGTTTTTAAGCACCGGCAATTCTCCTCTTTAGTGATTACTTTAATTGAGTCATATTTTTCTCGACATTTCAGCATAATATAATCCAATACATTACAATCGTATAATCTGATAAAACTACCATTTTCTTAATTAATTGTGAATGATTACTGAAGCATCTCTGAAATGCATGTTTTTTCCCTTTGAGGTGTCACTGCGAAACTTCGGATGTGTCCGAATCTGACCATTACATGAAGAATGGACACATGTTTAAGGGTTTAAAAGCGTTTGTTTTTTGACTCTTTCTATTAAAAAATAAGAAAAATTAAGCACGTAAAAATCAAAATTATTTGTATTAAGTGCATAATTTTACTGATGTACAGATATTAGCAAAAAGGCACGTTGACCGATAACTAAAAAAATTAAATTTTCTGGTCAAGTTGATAGGAATAAATAAATAAAATAAATATTCGATAAGGAAAAGATATTAATTTTAGTCATTGGTCAACATGCCTTTTTGCTAATAGCTGTACTTAAAAATTTGTATTGAAATGCTTATTTTTTTCCTTTTAAGATCTTATTTTTATCAATTTTTACCATAAAATGAGATGCTTTTAATGATTACGGATAAAATAAAATATACTTTTACAACACTCCTTAACTTTTGTATGCGTTCGCAAACTCTTGAGAACGCATATTATCGCATCGTATATAATTAATAATTAATTGCATTGTTTATTATTTAAATTAGAGAAAAATGATTGCATTTTATTGAATTTTATTCACTTTATTTTATTTGAATTTTGTGAATTGAAATGAACTATTGTTTTACATTTAATGTGACTAAAAAATATATTTATTTACCACTTTCAAATATTACTATAAACGAAACGATGCGAAACGATCGTTTCATTATTTCGATTATGATTTGTATCTGTTGTATGTGTATGTGTATGTGTATCACTGATTTATACATGTGTATTGTGCTGCTTTTAAGAAAGTGCAATCAAAAAGTTATAGAATTGATTTTGATTTTCTACTATTTACTTAAAGTGTCACGAATCTTTTCTCTTTTTATGGCATTTTTCTTTTATCATTTTGAAAGTACGGATCGACTCGAAAGTACCGAAATGTTTTGTTTTGTTTTGCTTCACATAAGATCATTGTTCTCCGGTTTCTGTTCATATTCATACTAAAATTTGTTTCTCCGATGTTTGTGAGTTTCGGTCAAAATGATGGATAAACGACGATATAAATGTATTACTTTATTATAAACCCTCAGATATGACAAATGATAAATGACAAATGATTTAATAACCACAAAAATTGAATAAATGTGATGTCATTGTAAATAGAGAAACTCTAACTATTGTATTATGATTAATTATGCCTTTCAAAAGAGAAATGAAATTTAATATCATAACATACTTCAAAATTGATCTGTTCGTATCTACACATAAACCCCCATAATCTAAGTTCTCCATAACGTAAATGATCTCCACAATACAAACACCTCATTTCGTCCGGATTCGTTTAAAACAAACATTTATCAATCTATAACATAATACCCAATATAAAGTATATCTTAAACATAAGTTGATGACCGCAATTTGTTTAGGCTAAAGAAGTTTATGTGTACATATAAATGCTGTGACATTATTAAGTGTGCATAAGTATTAAGTAATACATTTGATGCTTAAGAGTAGTTTCGAGTTCTTTGGAATAAAAAAATTATAATCTACTCATTTGCGCAGTGAAATTTTATTATTATTATGTAAATCTTTTGATTCTGTTTATGTAAAAATATAATTCCCTAAATATTGAGTGCGTTGAACTTTTCCAATAGTGTCGACGGCTTTTATCTTCATTTTTTAACGCCGGTCCTATTTATGTCTGAATTAAGTGAAAAAACGCAATATAATTACGCCGTTCATAATGTGTTCTTAACCTTTTCCAACGAATTTGTAGGATCATTAACGTTATCAGTAAAGTGCATTGCTATTGATGTCATTAATTCATTTGAGAAGCGGTGTGACGATATTATTGTTCAATATTTAAATAATGAATTAAGCATAATACCCTCAAATGTCAAAATTCCTGAAACACAATGATTCATATGCGTTGCATATACTGTTATATTAGGAAATGTTATGAATACCCAAATAATTTATTATCATTCAGTACGTTCCTGAATGTGATGCTATGAAATTTGTATTATGCATGATAAATTAATTATTGATTTTCTCATTTCCATTCTGTCAAAATGTGTGTAAATATTTGCTATAAAAATTCATATTTTTAAATTAATAAATTTTATATTCGGCTAAAGATTCTCTGAACAGACTTAAGATTATCACTTGAAAATGCTGACATATGACATATGTTAATTATGTTAATATTTTACTTAAACATTCATTTTGTTATTTTATTTATTATTTAAAGAATAAACATAAGCATTGCATTTATTGATATACATATGTATGCCCACATTTTTATTTATATCTCAATTTTTTTATACAACTGATTCTTGAAGTTGCGTTTCATCGAATCGAGTTTCGTCGAAAGGTAATTTTATAAGATATTCCGTGTCTCCCGTTAAACTAAACCCCAATGTAATTTGCATGTATAATCATATCGGCATGAATATCTTTATACTTCAGACCTGCATTAGCCTATGGTCATTTTTCAACAGGACTAGTGTTGCTAACTCTTGATCAAGCAAAAACTACATTCAACTACCAAAAACTGTACTTAAACTGTACATTTTAAAAATCCATAAGAAATGATCAATTTTGCAATATAATGATTTACTATATATAAGCCCTGCTAGTTAGTTAAATCGTACATATCTTGAAGACCTCCGTAAATTAAACAGAGTTTGGAGAATTCATTTTATAAATTTCCATTAAAAACCTTTGTAAATTGAATCGCTTATCCTGAACAAATATTGGACATAAATGTATTTAACTATAGAGGTTATGTCTAATATTGTATTTACGAAAAATATTATTTTTAAATCAAATCGCATAATTTTAAATACGATTTTCCTATTTTATTAATTTAGTATTAAACTAATTTATTTCAGCACAATATAAATGATTCATATTATTGAATGTCCCATTTGCAATAGAATTAATAATGGAAATCACTATAATTAATTTAGTAATTGCAATGAAATTTGAAATTAATTAAATATTTAATAAATCTGTTTTTAATTAATTATTAAGATTTTACATTTTTAAAAATACTATTGAAATGTTAATTTCATCATAAAGTTATCATTTAAATAAGAAACCAACAAAACTGTACATACAGTGTACAGTTTAACCTATGAACTGTTCACTGTACACAGCCAGTCCAAAACTGTACACCTGGCAACACTAAACAGGACTCAGTTTTCATAGAAAATCTTTTAATGCAATTTATGAGAGAATAAAATTGATTTAAAATTTAAACTTAAAGTGAATTAATCACAATACATAACTTACTAATAATTGCAACATACAGAGTGTCTGATTTATAACCGAAAATTTTCTTACACGATCCGAATTAAAACAGATCAACTAATGCTAAATATTTAATTGTATCTTATTTCATTTCAATGTATACAACTAAATTAATAAATGCTCAAAACGTTATACTTTTACATCAATATATTTTTGAGGTCTCTTTTTATATTTTGGAAAACTGTGACAATATATTTCTTGATAAATGTTTCGAATTCAGTTTCTAATTAATCAGTAACTGTTCAACAATGTCCGTAATGTTCACAGTTGTGTCTTTACTGATTTTTATTGCACTCAAATAAAAGAAAGATAAATATTCAATAATAAAAATAGACCGTTCCTTATTTAACACAATCTTTAACAAAATTAAGATGGCGAATGAATTGTTTAGATTTGGGTTCATACATTCATGAACATATTTCACTTTCATAATTCTAAAAATTAAATTAATTTAGTTGTATGTTATGAAATTAAATTAAAATGAATAAAATAATAGCATTGGTTGGTATGTTTTAGTTCGGATCGTTTGAAAAAATTTCCGGTTACAAATCAGACAGAGTGTATAATATTGGGGCTTACTTTAACGGTATCATGTAAAGATTCTTGTATATTAGCTGTTGTTATCTTAATAAATTTATTTTTATCTCTTATACCTACCATATAATTCTCCATTAATTCGTATCACTTTTTTATTTATAAATATGGATTAGGATGAGGATATTAACAGCGTTTACACCTCGTTTCGCCAAATCGCGTTTCGCCGAAAATATTTTTTCGTTTCGCCGAAAATTCGCTTTTATCGCTTCGTTTCGTCGAAAGCAAAAATTAAGCATTTTTAGTCATACTATTCAATTCTTAGATTCTACAGCAAAACTTTTGCATTAAAGAAATCAAAACAGTGTTTAATACTCTAAAATTAATTGCTTATGATTGTATTCTGTGCCCACCGACTGGAAATTAATTTAAATAAACAGTTTTTATCACAAAACTTTAAATTTTTAAACCCAAATTTGTTTATAATGAATATAATTGAATAGGAAATTATTTGTTTCTAATTAAAAGGAGTAATTAAATATATAATGTGCACCAAATTAGTAACGAAATAAATAAATAATTTACAACTGTTCGGCGAAACAAGGTGTAACTATCAACAGCTAACATGAAAGGATCTTTACCTTATAGAAGTGGAATTCGACGAAACGGGATACTATGAGATTCCCTCAAACTAATTGATTACATTTTTGGTAATCCTTTTCAAAACAATATTAAACAATATTTTAATTCGAAATGTGTCTGTATATGATACATTTAGCAATGCCGCTCTTTTCACGATAAATTTTTTTTTATAAAAGTAATTTTAATTAAATTTAAAAGATTTTTGTAATGAATTTTAAATGTAATCTAAAATGTCGTATTTTTTGCATCTATCAAATGATTTTCGATGATTTACGTGTATATATTGTGTTATATATTGTGTCGCATCACTTTCACTTTCTAACAATTCAATGATTATTTATTTGACTAATCACTCGTTTGTGCATCACTGGTTTTTTATATTACAAATTTTTCATTTTCAAGAAAAGGTTTTTTGTATTTATAGCATTTTTTATATTCAATGTTTTAAAACTAATGACTTTTCGATGATTTGAATCAGATCCGACGATGATCCCCTCGAGACCATAGACCGTGAAAAATTTTTAATGTTCATTTTAAGATGGCTTAAGATGACATTTGAAATATGTCATATTTTGGTTAATCATATATTAATTATATATTAATTAAGTAATACACGAAAATCTCAATAACTTGAACGTTCCATATCTTGAAAATCTCCATAATTTAAACAGATTCTCGCGACAGAATTCTATAGATTTACATTATAAAGAACTTCTATAACTTGAAAATCTCTTTATTTTAAACAAAAATTATAATTATGAACCGCAATATATTCGAGTTATGGAAGTTTTTGTGCCGAATGTTTTTTATGTTTATGCATTATTGTCATTCAAAATAAAACATTTTAATCTAAAAGTAAATGAACATTTGAATATTCTTATTTTTAAATTATGCGATAAATTATAATAAATTATGTCAAAAGTATTACCATACAATGTTATGTTATGTTATATTTCAAATTCAATATTATACATCAGTAAATGTTTAACTCACTTTTTGAAAATCCCGCATAACATTAAATTTTTAATATTTTTGGATCTCATATTAAAAGTTTTTTCTTTTATATAAATTTGCAAATTGTAATTGACAAATATTAATTATTAAAATACACAAATGCAAATGTGACACTACGAAAATGTGCACATCTAACATATGATACAAAAATTTAGAATTTTTAAAAATATAAGTACAAATGATAGGATTTTGAAACTCGAGTATTAATTAATAATTATTAAAATATATATTGGATTTTGAAACGATCAGACATCCCTATAAATAACTTAAAGGGATTCATTTATTGATAAACATGCAAATTTATATACATGTATAAATGTATAAATATAAACATAAACATATACAAATATACACATCTATAAATGTATATAAATTTGTACAATTTTGTGAATATAACGATTAACGGAACTTTTTAGTTACTATGGAATCGTATGTAATTTTATTAACAGTAACAGTATCACTCGATATGCATAATTTAGGAGAATGAATTACTATGTTTTAGAATAATATGCATAAAAGAATTTTCTCTGAATGTGAATGTTAAAATGTATTTGCCGAGTGTCGGATTAGCGTTTCAAATTGATTTTGCTTTTCGTTGTGTGATTCATTGTAATTGAATGAATTGATTTTTATAAATAATATAAAATCAATTAAATTATGTATGTTATGTCAATAATACGGTTGCCGATTCAAATAGTTGCTCAAATTGATTTATGCTTTAAAATTCTTGACAATCAAAAAACGTAGACTCAACTGTTGGCATTCGTAGTTAATGATCATAATAAAAAAAATTTATTCCGTTGAAAATAATGTCTTTGAACAGCAGATTTTTAAATCAAATTACCATACACTGTACGAAGTTCTGTGTGAGCGGAGTCCTCAAATCAGACTTTAATAAACTCGAGATTTTTATTTTCATGGTTTTGACGTTTGCATTACGGTATTTCACTTTGAAATTTCGATATCAGTAACATTAGTCAAGGGGCGTCTTAGTTGGTTCTACTTTTATCGTACGTCTCACTAGATAGATAGTCGTGTCCTATATCATTATTTTTGGGGGGTCATAAGGAGTCCATTGATCGAGGCCGATGTGTAAGGGTCATGCGATTACCGAGTTATGGTCAATTGAAATAAGTTGCGACATTACGTTGAAAAGCAATGGGACCACAGCAACCAATTATCGCGAACTTTCATTTTTGTTTACGAATCTAAAATCTATTGTCAAATAATCGTTTCACAATTTGTCCATAAAAACCAATTTATACTTTTTACAAAACACTAAACCCTATTTCCATTGAACGTACGCAAAAAAATATCACTTTCAATAAGAGTAATTTCTTTTGAAATTGTAAAATGTGTAAACAGAAATGTTTTGTTCAATTTTGCGAATGAAATTCCGAAATAAATGAGTTTCTTTGTGCATAGTGTACATACCGGTAATACCTGTACAGATGCCCACTGACATACCTACACGTGTGTATACAGACAGATATTGATATGCCGGGCAGAGGTGTGATTGCAAAGTTTGTTGAATCTCTTGAGTCAACAAATCTGAATCAATTGAAATTATATCAATATAATGATGCATTTCAAAAGGAGATCCGTTAAAATATGTCATTTCAACACGGGTCTTAAGAAATTTTCTTTTGTTATCATTGGTAAATTAGTGTTTTCAGGTTTTGGTTCAAATCTTTTTATTTCAGTACAGAATAAAAGTTTAGTGAAAAGTCAAATCATTCAATATTCTTTCTTTAGATTTGAAAAACTATGGAAATCTAATATAAGCAATTAAAAAATAATCAATTAAAAAATATTAAATTTAAGTTATAAAAATTTATAATGAGATACATTTAATAAATTCATGAAAAATTTAAATTCTGTACATTATGTACAGATTTCACTCAATAATAAGTGCCCATTATTATAGGGGTTTATTAATGAGCTTATATAATGAGAAAATATAACGTATGATCCAAAATACAATATACTGTTTGAGTATTTAATTAAAAATACTTATTATCAGTGATCGCCAAAGGGGTGCGAAAATGAAAATTATCTGAAAAAAGCTCTGAAAATCAGGGACCCTCAGAAAATTGGAAAAATGAAAAAATTGCTTAAGAAAAATGCATAGAAAAGTGAATAGTTGACCAAAAACCGAGAAAAATTGGGAAAAAGTTAAATCTGCACCCCCCTTTGGCGATCACTGCTTATTATAATTATAAAACTAATTTAAAAGTGTCAACTTATAGTAGAGGAATCAAAGTTTATAGGATTATAAAACATGTGTGTTTAAATTGATGTTTTTATTCTAAAATTTTAATTTAAAAATGACCAAAAAAATGCCAATTTCAGTAATTGAAAAAGTGTTCGTCATTACGCATATGCATATGCAGTTCCTATGGATATGGTGTTGAGTGTGTGCAAAAAATATTTTATGGAAAGGGTCTTCAAATGCCTAAATCGCGACGAATCTCATCATGAGGTGATTATAATTAAATTAAACTCATTACAATTAAAGCTTTTTGAGATTATCTTTATACTGAATTGAAAATAAAGTCAAAATTATAATTGACTTAATTAATAAAAAATGTCCTAGCGGTACACTATATTTTGGCGCATACGTTACTTTTTCAATGATTTAATATTTTCCTCATAAACGTTCACTTGCATCGGTTAAATGCCATCAAATTTTGTTAAATATTTTTATTTTCATTAAATTGTACAAATTAATTGAAATGAGTGAATCCAAAAGAAATATTATTTATCATCATATTTTTAAAATGTCTGATTTTTTATTTAAAAGATTTCCATATTTTAGCCCTGGGCTTATATTAGATCCAAAAAATTCTTTGAAAATAATAATTATTTTTCTAATATAATCCCTGAGCTTACTTAGAGAAAGATCGGTACACATTAATATATCATTATTATAATCAATATAATATTAGATAATGATGAATCACTGATAATTGAATTCAGCTGTGAAATTACACAATTCATGATATATTTAGTCATACATGCATTGTTTGTTATGTTTAATTTGCATAATTCAAATGAATAAATTTATAAGACTCATAATAATATGATAATATTATAATATGATAATGTTAAATTAAACGTTATAATAGATCAGATGATAAATTTATAATAGATTCAAACGCATCACTTCCCACATATGTCTATTTCAGGATGTTTTTCATTGTTTTTTTATAATGAAAAATATATTATTGAATTGAAAAAAACAAATTACCATTGCAATGTATTGCATTTGTCGAATTATGAACATAATTAAATGTAAATGAGAAATGTCAGAAAATCCTAATGAAAATTTGTTTTTTCGCATCTCATTTCGCATCTCATAATGAATGTGTACACGAAAAGTAATGAAATGTCTAAATGATGTGTCCAAATTACATGCGCTCTCAAATTGATTATAAATTCGATTCACTAAATACGTGAGGTTAAAGACCTCAATTTGAGTCTCCCTGTTTCTGACTGTACATATAAAATTCAGTGTTATAATTGGGCATTTGAATACACCACTGACCACAATTATTTAGTTTACAAATGGTATATGAATGGAGAGAGTTTTTTACAAATATTTTGACCGCAGTGCCATTAGCAAGAAATGTGTTTACCGATGAGTAAAAATTCATACTTTTTCCTTATCCATATTACCGTTTAATCGCGCGTATACCGGACACCCCTTAAAATCACAAACCCTATGCTATTGTTTGTAAATTGGGTTTTTGATGGTCGTCCCGCCGCTATTTTGCATGCATCAGTCAGGTTCTATTTAACTATTGCATAGGGTTTCGTCGAGTTTTAAGTGTCCAGTATACGCGCGACGCTACGGTATATATTCCTGTCATCTTTAAAATCAAATTTAATAGGAGTTATTTTAATATTTCAGAGTTTGAAATGTCATTAAAAGAATTTAAGAATTTCCATTGGAAATTTCAGTGGAAATGGAATGGAATTGAAAATTTGCTAACTTTTCGTTCTTAATGGATAGTGTGCAGGATTAGTCAAATTTGAAAAATTCCGTATAGAAATAGTACACATATTAAAATAATTAAGTGAAATCCTTAAATTTCCTGTTAAACTGTGCCGTAGAAAATTTGAAAAAATAATTAAAGAAAAATGTTTTATCGCTGTGAATGGGGATTATTAAAATGGATTTTTTTAAAAAGTTAATTAAATGCGGCGATTTTTGGAAATATCCACGACACGACACAACTCTATGTATTTAGTCTGTTGCTGTGATTCCGTATCGAATATATATGAAATATCACAATATCAATAGTATTGCATCATTGTATCGACAAAAATGTCATGATTAAAGCGTCACATTTTATTCTTTTATTTACTATGAAATATTCTTTTAAAATCCTGATTTATTCTTTTTGATTTTTTTATTAATTGAAAAAAGAATGGACAATTTATTATTATTGTGGTTAAAATTCAGTTTTTATCATATTGTCGCGTTAGATATTTCGCGACATATAAATTAGCAACCATTTTGATGGTCATCGATGTCCTTATGTCATAGATAATTCACAATTCAAATATATCACTTTAGATCTTTATTATTTCTTTAATTAACAAATAATTTCAATTACAATCAATGCTAAGATTTATTAAAAGTCATAATCACAATTAACAATTCTCTAATTAAAAATGTATAAAAATGGTTATGATTATGGTTATGAACACTGTAGATTTGAGTTATATTGTCTATTCTCTAATAAAGTCTATACCGGACTGAGTTGATGTTTGTATGTGAAAGGACTTTTTATAGTGTTCCGTAAACTGAATCTGTAGAATTCTATAAGTGGATTGTTTACGGTTATTTTTGTCTAGACTCTCATTCATGTCAAACTATTACTTTTGTTTAACTTTTTATCTGTTTTTATTTTTAAACTTTTGAACGTCATAATATATAATAACACGTAATAATATCACGTGACTAAGTCTAGAGTGTATTATATAGGGAGTGTTAGATAATTAGATGCAACTAAATGAAACCCTCACACACAAAAACTTTAACAGCACATACCTAATACGGTATTTTTACATAACAAAGTATTTATGATTAAAGTCAACGATTGACATTTTTAGACTGAAAATTAATTAAATTTTCCAAAATATGCTCATTAATTCTTTTTGATCTGAAATATTCTTTTTTATTCCGGAACAATATTATTAATTAATTAGTGTAATTATTAAAGCCCTGAATCTTATTGAAAATCAATATGTGTTTAATGATGTCCGATCATGAAAATGACTCAATATGAACACGACTCATGTAAAAATAGAATGTTTAAAATGCATTTGTGCGTCAATATATTTCAATATTTCTAAATATTATAATTGAATTCTAAATATTTCATTATATTACATGGCGCCATATATAACCGGACTCCACTGATAAGCCGTTATCTCATTATCAATACATTTGACATTCATGTTGTTTATTCCAAATCACTCATTAGTGTGTTAACGT
>LBFL01019298.1:0-10710 GCA_000988845.1 Hypochthonius rufulus
AAATCGAATAGTTACTGTATCATATTTCACTAATAAATAGTACAGTAATAGTTTAAGTTTAGTTTCTCTGTCATATCGTATTTTTGATTCATAATAATTTCTCTGATATATTAAATGATGCTCCGCGTTTCATTGAAAAAATCAGTTTTGCATAAAAACTATATTCATATTTTGTATTTTAACATGTTGGCATTAGAATTTTCCTTACTGTACTACCTCGTACACACTGACATTTCAGTATATATCAAATTTTATATTTATATTAGTATAATTTGAATTGTGCCGACATGTTGGAATAAAATAAAATACCATAAATATGTCGTCTTCATAAAAAGCGCTATAGGCATCGAAAATGTTTAATACATGTTTTATTTACTTGATGATTTAATTATTTTATTTTTTGATATTTTACTTTATTATAAAATAGAGTTCCAAAATGGAATGAAATTTCCATTCTGAGTTTAATAAACAGAGAAATTGAATGGAATTTCCATTGAAAATTTCGATAGAAATGGAATGGAATCCAAAATTTGATAACTTTGGGAATTCTATTTTAGAAGATTACATTTAAAATTAATAAAATTAAAATTTGATTCATTTCGCTACACTGTGTACAATACTGACAGATATTAGACAACCCCTGAGTGGGTAAATGGCTAAAAATGTCCAGAATATGGTTATGCACTGCAGGAAATTTATAAGGTGCGGAGCAAAACTATAGGTACATAAAAAATCAGATGTACATCATCAGGTAAATATATGTACATCTGATTTTTTACAATATTTTAAAAATGCTTTAGCGAATTATGCTTAAACTTATAGAATACTTTTTTACAATTAAAACGAACATTACACAAAAAATTATTAAAATTCAACACATAATTAAGCGTAAAACTTAAATAAATCAATTTAGTACCGGTGCAAAACTATAGGTACAACTTTATAAATATTTAATTATATTAACTTTAATTGATTTTTAATAAAATTTTTCAGTTTAATTTTCTAAAATAGTCCTTTAGAAATTAAAATATTAAATTTTATTGCAAAATTATTGCGTTTCACAATTAAATTAATTGAAAAACTAAATACTCGCAAACACCATAGAAATATATTAGGAATTTTTTTATAAATTATACAATAATAATTATTTGATAATTATAAAAGTTAATCACAAATTTAATTAATGTACATAATAATAAATTAAATGCTATAAATTTTATTTTTCTGAATATAAAAATTAAAACAATAAATTAAATCAAAATTTTACAAATACATTTTAGCAAAAAATATGCATTTTTATGACATTTTGCCTAAAACAATCAAATTCATAAATAAAAAATTTTTTATAATTTTATTGATTCAGATCTAGGCAGGAGGTTAGGATAGGGGTAGAATGGGTAATGTCCAATATTCTTTAAAATTTTGAAAACAAAAAATTGTAAAAAAATACAGAAAAATTGACAAAAAAGTGTAAAGTTGACCCTTTCAGAAATTGAAAAGTATCCTAATTTACCCCTCTAAATATCAGAAATATCAGAATTTACCTCAATTATTTAGTCAATTTTATTTTCATAAAAAATTAATATTAATTAATTAATTAATATTCAAATTTTTTGGCATAAATTATACCATTTTACGAACTAAATTCAAAATTATGCTTTTTATGCAACAAATTGAAAATTATGCATTTTTATACAAAATTTTCAAAAATATGCATTTTTATGCACTATAAACATGGGTCCATTCTTCATGTAATGGTCAGATTTGGACACATCCGAAGTTTTGAAGTGATATCTCAAAGGACTAAAAATATGCATTTGCATACTTTGGGAAGCTCTGGTTATGAATCACAATTTGTGATTAATAGTTTAATAGTTTTGTTACTATATTTTTAAATATCAAAGATTATAGTTTACATTAGGGAAGAGACTATAGTTTAGTTCAGTTTAGTTTAGTTTTTGATTTGAAATATTAGTTTAGTTTAGTTAAATTTGGATGCAAATTAAAGTTTTTTCTCTATTATAAGCGATCATCTTTTTTCATAATGATGTGAATGATTATTTGCTGTGTAATAAAATGCCAATCATAATACATTTAATATTTGAATTGAGAATTAAAATGTAATTTAAATTAACTTTTAATTAATAAAATTTTTTTTTCTAAACTATAATATTTGACAATTAACTTAACTTGAAATTAATTAATTAATTTTATAGTTCAGTTTAGTTTTATATTTTCAAAAATCTTTTAATTTAGTTTAGTTTAGTTTTTAATTTTAGGAAGTTTCTCATCACTAGTCTACATGATGTAAAAGCGATGACGCTGCCACTTCAACCTCTATAACCTAAAACCTTGTTAGTGTAAACAGAAATTCCCGCACTAATATGGTTATTTTAAAGAGGCTTTAGTGTATTACATTAAAAATTACTTTATTATATAAGCATATCTGTATATTATACGGGGTGTGTCACTGTGCTTCGAGTCTGTTTAAATCCGAAGGAATTCAAATCGACGATATAATCAAATTTAAATAAATGGATTGATCTATTGGGCGAAACGAATCTGCGAAACGGGGTGACAATCGTGACAGGCACGTAATGTGATAAAGCTAGAGTGCATCTTATCTCATTAGATAGGTAATGTTTATCACTGTAGATGCAAATCACCGAGAAAAATTGATAAAATTATCTACATTTTCGCTAATGATAAATTACTCACAAATTTCCATAAATATATCTCAAGGGTTTACTTTATTAGGGTTTACTTTATTAGGATTTACTTTTTCCCTTTTCTAATGTTTAATGCCTTTCGAATATTGAAATGTCTGATTTTTGCAAAAATCTTAGAGTTAATGGAAGATGATAGAAGTTCTGGCATTTGATTTCTATATTTGGATATAATATGATTTGTAAGTTATGTTTTCAAAAATACAATTCATAAATTATATATCATATTTTATGATTGAGATATTCAATGAGAATAACAGTAAATATTGATTATCGTCATCCTCCTTTAGAATCATTTCTCATAAAGAATTTGACTGAAATATTAAATTTAATTCTCAAATTACCGCAAAATTAATACGAAAATGACAAAACAAACATAATACTGATTTAAAACTATTATTTACTTTAATTTTTTTTAAATTACTAATAAATAAAATTTACAAAAATATCGTAGCATTTCTATAAATTTGTTTATTATTAAATTGCTATTTTCAATTTAATGACACTGAAGGGACCAAAAAATATTCGGTCATAAAATCTGTGTTTACTGTATTATGCTTATTGCCTAAACTTTGCAAATATAAAAATAATAATGAATCATTGTTTCACTCACTTCATTTATTTTGATGATCCTCACTGTACCCTCCTGTACGAAATACATACCGTCCGCATCATCACCCTGTAGATATGAGATTCAAAATAAAATTACAGAGTATTATAGATGTGCAATATATTGATTTGTATATATGTATAGAGTTATATGCGTATCTTTATGTATGAAAATATCGGGCAATTATGGACACAAATACAATGACATCGCGAGATTAAATATAATAATCACATGATGATGCACGTTAATATTCGATGACGTCTTTGGATAGTGTGTCCATAATTACTTTTTGGTCACTATAATGCAATGAAGATGATAGCATACTAATCGCATACTAAAATAGAACATCAAATTGTTTTCTATTTATACTTTACTCATATACTTTTATTATTACTTTATTTATTACTAAAGTACTTTCCGCACTCAGTATTAATATCTATCAAAATTAATTGTGTTTAAATAACTAAAATATTTTTGGAAAAATTCTAATTAAAATTAAGATAAAAATAATGTAATGTTAAGTGATGTAAACTCCAATTTGTTATGAATTAACAGGAAATTATCAATTTTGTGTAGAAAATAGAGATTATATAAATTACGTAAAAAATAGGTAAATTAAGATTTGATTGGTACATTTATGTATATGTATATATGTATATATGTATATATAGTACTGTACCTGTTTAATAATTAATTCACCGTCTTTATATCTCCGTGGAAGAAGTGCGTCACTTAACGACATTTTTTCGTATGGCTTCACAAACATAGCACAGATTAATAGCATAATTTAACACTTTGATTATCCACACGTTTAATACATACCTTCAAAGATTTGAGCATTTCGACTTTTTCAATAAAAGTCTCGTATTCCCTCCTTTTTCTGAATGCCCTTTTGAGCACAATTTTCCTAAAGGTGTGCCGACTCTGCATGCAGAATACAAAAGCATATAATAACATTAAAACTTGATAATTAAATTACCATGGCCCATAGGGAACCCGAAGTCATAGCTCTTATTGTTGCAGCTCGCGGCATATTGTAAAGCAATGCTAGTTCGCCAAAACTACCAGAATCGGTATATTCCCCGACTTGACGTTCGGATCCATCGTCGCATACTACGACTATTTTATATGTCCCCCTAGCAATTTTTGTTTATCGCAAAAATATTAAATTATTAAATAAATTCCATCACTTTTATTAAAAAAAATTCTGTTTACCTTTCGATTACGTAAAAATAATCCCCATCATCACCCTGACGTATAACTATTTCTGCCGCTTCGACCTGAGGTGGAAATTAAAGTGTTAAGGATAAAGGGATTACAAATCGATGCGAATTTATGCATCACTATTTATAATACAGCGCTGTAATGATGGGATTTTAGTGAAGTGTCATATAAATGTCTAAAAAACATCTCATGAATTTAAGATTTTTATCGTCCATAAAATTCCAGGATTTAACAATTGAAAAAGTTTTTTAATGACTATTGAAATCCGCATACAATAGGAGTGTATTCTAAATTCTGTTTTTGAAAACATCGCATTCTTAAATGATTATCATTGAAAATATCGAACAAATTTTTAATGCATTCTGTATAATTAAAGCGTTTATAATTGTCATGTCAAAATGGTTTCGTGAGATAATATGATATGCCATTAGCACTTTCCACGTGATAATCGATTTATTCTTTTGTATACTAAAAAAATGTTTTTTAATTCGATCCTCAAAATAATTGAAACGAAACACGTAATGGAAAATTTTTCAGATTTTCAAAGTGATGATAAATGTTTCATATGACATGCAATTCAAAGATGAAACATGTTCAGCCTATAAATGGGGTATTTTCAACATCTTATGTCGAGATCAAATGACTATGTACATGACTCTTCCCTAAATTCGTTGTAATTTTATCATACAACATGTGTATTAAGAGATCTTAGATCTTAATTCAAGATCTGAGTACAGCAAAGTTCGTATTCACATGACGAAACAATTACATTGTATAGTGTATTCCGATGCCACTTGGACATTGGACATTGGACATTGGACATTGGACATTGGACAACGCTCAATAATGGACATATAATTTATGATCAAAAATGGAAATTCATTTAATTTACTCAAAAAAAGTAAATTTTTGTACGATATAAATTGAAATTTAAAATTCATTTCTATAAATATGCGCATTTTATATTCTAAATTTTCTAGTCCATTAAAATATTTTGCTAAATCCTGGGATTTATCACGGAGTTGACCGGTAAAATTAAGATATTTAAAGTTACATTATCATTACCATCTGTATGTTCGTGGCATTAAACAATTTCATGACAAAACATTTAGAATCAATTTGTATTTAACAATATTGGCTTTGATAAGACGTGATAACTACAATTTGTGTCAATTTACAAATCTAAAAGCAACACATTTATTACACTATATAAATAGTTTGCCTGTATTTACTTCCCCATGCAAACATGATTACCTTTCTTTCAAACATAGCATCGAGAAGCTCAGACATTTCTCCCTAAAACAAGATTAATATATAGTAATTGATTAATCTTATCGATTTTAAGGCTCATATACCTGATCCAATGAACGAAAGAGGAATATACTCTTTACCGCTTCACTTAATCTCTGTCTTTGTTCATCACTTTTCGGGTATATAATCTGTGGGATAATAATTTGAATTTCATCATCAGTAAAATATTAATTCACAGATGTTTGACCTTTTCGTTGTCATCGTCTTCATCTTCTTCAGGATCATAATGTTCGGCGAACACCGATTTTCTTCTCGTAAATGGCAATTTCATAGGAGGTTCTGACGTGGAAAAAAGATTATATATCAATATATATATATATTTATATACATATATATATAGGAATTTCCAAAAATGCACAAATACATTGACATGATTCATAATATATCATTTATGTTCAGTATTCATATACTAAGATTCATAAGCAGCTTTAACTCTCATATTCCAATAGTTATGTTTTCACAGATTAACTTTTCTAAATCAGAATTACGAACGGTTCTTATGTTAACTCTGATTCTATCTTAAAAATTGTTCATCACTGACATTAGCATATGATTGGATAACATAAACACTTTGACATAAATAATTTTCAGTACCATATTCACATTGAATGGGCCATTTATTCTCCATATTACATTCGGCTCTTATAACTTTGAGTGAACACTG
Organism: Hypochthonius rufulus; assembly: GCA_000988845.1. Lineage (NCBI taxonomy): Eukaryota > Metazoa > Arthropoda > Arachnida > Sarcoptiformes > Hypochthoniidae > Hypochthonius > Hypochthonius rufulus. Next base: position 6,536 of record LBFL01019298.1, read on the forward strand.
ATTTTTAGCGTTTAATCTCAATAATTAAATCGCAATGAATTATTATTGTCGAGATACTCGTATAGAGTATAATTAATTCATTGATCACTCTCCGTATTCACAATATCATGCGACAATATTATGACGTTTATGTTTTCGAGAATGTCAAATAAACACAGATTATGCCATATTCAAAAAGATCGTCTCTTTACATCGCCGCATCAAAAATCTAATGCAATTATAAAACTTTAGTTCTGTTTTAGTTTTGGTCATGAAAATGATTACGCAAATAAAATACGATTCAATTCCCAAATTAAAATGCTGCGTTTTAATTTTGATTAAAATAATTTCGATTAAAATAATTTCGGTTAACATAATCTCAATTAACATAATCTATTCATTGCAGCATTGAGTAATCAATTCAACCTGTGGTTGAATGTTCTTATTCTACTTTTAAAATAAAATTAATTAAATACGTGACTTCGAACCAAACAGTGTCTTAAATTACTGTGTCTTTTACAATAATTATACCCCTATTATTGACACAATAGATTCAACAGGAACATTATCTGAGAAATAGTAAATGATAAGTGAATATATAAGTGAATATATCTAAAAAAACGAATTCATTAGACAGTCGAATTAAATCGGAATTCATAAATAGGTTTTCTGTAATATTTCATGTGTAATATAATATAATATCTTAAGTTTATATTAGATTTACACTCCGATAATTCTCCGCAAATTAAATTAGATATTTAATATGAACCTAAACTTTATGCGAATTTTACAATTTACAAGTTTCATCTTTATTTACATGTGATGATATATGCAAATATCGTGATTAATCCGTATGAAAGAACACGACTAATATAGTCAAAGGGATAATTAATAGTTGCGTAACGCCAAACATTGGATGAGATAAATTAATATAAATGAATATAGATTAATATGCATAAACTCACTGATGTCGCTTGAGGTTGAATCATTATCGTCATCACCAAAGTGATTATTTTCGTTTTCAGAGACGGTTCCCATGTGAATGTTCTGCCGGTCATCATAGAGTCTATTGAAGTACGTGGCGGCGTATTCGACGATATCGGCCGGTTTATTCACCAATACACTGACGGTGAAGTCAAGTAAAAGATTTGTTAGCTCAGGTGGCACTTCATATCGTCCCCGATTCATATTGTCACTCAACATATGTCTGTATCATCACAAAGTGTTTACGCTATGAGATTCTTTATCTCTATTCTCTCGTTTCTCTCCTTTATCCACAGTCTCTTTCTTCTCTTTGCTTCGCTCACTCCTCACTCCTCACACTACGGAAAGATGCACTCGAAACTAATAGAAATGCCTCAATTCACAACACTATATACACTCCGTTAAACAATACTATGATGTTTCCGATTAAAATATTCACATATAATCATGTAGAATCACGCAAATATTAAACCATCAGAATGGAGGATCATCACCATCAATGAGACGTCATTCCTCTGGATTATGTGTATATAGGGTTTGTCTCTGCGATAAACACTATCACTACCATCAAATGAGGCAAAGAACAGGGCTCCGATCCTTTTCCTCCTGAAGACTATTGATTTACAATGTTGGGTCAGCGGTGTATAGTGACTCATGATTTCTAAAGAGATTCAATAGCGATACGTCTGCGCGAACTGCGATCGGATCGATTCGTACTCAAAATTCCATTATATACCTGAAGAAGAATAAAGTGAATTTATTTGCAAATATTTTATGGTATTTTAACACAATTCATATGCGACTTAAAAACATAAAAAACCAATTTTCATCATCATAAACATTATTTATTGAAAATCATTACATTTCTGCGTTTCATATGTCTAATGATCTCTGCAAAAACATATCTCTTTTAATGAACAAAAATTTCTTATATTTAATCTCTTATATACACATACACATCACTGTGGTTTTATTGCGATTCTTTCTTTTGAGAGAAAAAATGTTCGATTCTCTTTTGTGATGATAGTGAATGACTAAAATTTTTATTGGGAAATGTTTTTTCGATTTTTCTTCTCTTTTCGGTTATTTCTTTCCGTTCACTCTTTTTATGTTTCGGCACATGAATATTCGGCATATGAATATTCGGCATATGAATATTCGGCATATGAATATTCGGCATATGAATATTTGGCATATTCATATTCGGCATATTCATATTCAATGATTGACTGTTCGATGATGGAATTTGAGTCAATTCTCTACAAATATCCATATTTAAGCAGAGATCGATGTGCTGATTTAAATCCTCAAGAGACTTGTAATTAGTTCTTAAGCATATCGGACACAATAAATTAGAGTTAAGTTCATCTTCAAAAGCAATTTCAATTGCATTACTGGAAATTTCAGTGCAATTCTCGTGAGGGATTAATGAAGATGCATCCGTATCTTTTGAATTATTAAACAGATTCTCTAAACAGTGCTGTTCATGCGATTCTAAAAGTAACTTTTGATCAAACCCTTCAGAGCATACTGAACACTCAAAGATACCACTATCGTCATTCAATTGATCAGTACTGACAGTTGTATCATTATCATTAGCATCGAGTGTTTCGTTATTTTTGTTTGCATTAAACTTTTTAAAGAGTCCCGATAATGTGTGTTGATCTTTAACATGATCATCGTCCTGAAAATTTGAAATTTTCACTCCGATTAAACGAAATTTTGATTCCTCCGGTTTCATTAATGCCAATTCATTTTGGAGCAGAGTTTTTGCGGTTTCAAAAATCACTTCAGAATCTGAAGTATAATTAGTTAATGAACGACTTTTTAATATCACTTCAAATGATGTTTTCTTTAATTTTAAAGAAACGGTTTTTCCCTTAAAATTATCCTCAGACAATTCCGACGCAATTCGTTGGCAGAGTTCACGTATTTTGCTAAGAATTTCATTGACATCGGAGAGTTCACCAAAAGTCCTTTCACAGCTCTTACTTTTTCTTGAGTCATCACTCCTGATCATTGTCGAACCAATTCCAAGAGATACTTTAATGTAATGTTTTGAACTGATTGAGGAAAACAGATGCTGAATTAAATCGCGTTTTTTCCACAGATCTTCACACGTTTTAATGTCCAACGCATTCAAATACTGACCCGACACTGGACCGATGCCATTGATTTTCCTGACGGGAGTATTGGCGATGAACTCTTTGACGGTATCGATCCTCCCGATGAGCATGAACTGTCCGTTCGGTTTCTTAATGTCAGTACAGACCTTCGCGAGCATCGCATTGCATGAGATACCGGCGCTCGCGGTTAATTGAGTCTCCATAAATATCTTATTTCTCATTTCAGTGACCACTTTTTCTGCTAAATTCCACATGTCCAATGGTAATACGGAAATATCATCGGATGCTTCATCATCAGATGATTGAGAAAGTGATTTTTGGACATATAAGTTCTCGACATAATCAGTGATGTCCAAATATGCCTCATCGAGACTCATCGAAGTCAGACACGGATCGTACTGTTTCAGCACGGAAAATACAGCATCACTTTCTTTGGTGTATTTGTTATAATTGCCTTTCACCACAACCAATTCGGGACATAATTGTTTCGCGACAAAACCGGGCATCGCCGCGCGAACTCCGTACTGTCGTGCGACGTAATTTGATGTCGAAATCATCATATTCCCCCCGACAGCGACAGGTTTGTCTTTCAGTTCGGGGTTATCGCGAATTTCTACGGCAGCAAAAAACATATCCATATCTATATGAACGATAATCCGCGTCAAAACTCTTCTCTCCTCCAATAGACATGCCAATTTATCGGCTTCGATCAGAGCGGCCATTCTCTGAGTTTCGGTCATCGCTGACCTCTTTTTGAGCATATCCTGTATTTGTGAATCGATACGCTTTTGTCTATTAATTTGAAAGTGGTGATACGACGATCCTTTAGATACATTATGTATGATTTGGTTAATCCGGTCCTTATTAAGCCCCTCCATTCCCGCTTTATAATCATTAAGGTTCATCAGTTCGGGCTGTGAATTGCCTTTTGCCGTCTCTGATCCCATTTCACTCGTGTGTGGTGCTTCCATTGTTAATTCACTTTTTAAAAATTATAATAAAACATAAAAATATATGAAAATTCACGATATGTTTTGATTACGATTGACATAAATGACAGTCATTCACTAATAAGCATTGCATCAA
>LBFL01019379.1:0-13351 GCA_000988845.1 Hypochthonius rufulus
CATTTTATACAATTGTACATTATTTATGAGAATCTGATTCTATCCAATTTATCATTATATACAGCTTGTCCCACAATGGTCAGGAAAAATTTAAACACGTTCCGCACAAAAACAGATCAATTCAATTTGAAAATATACGCTCACTAATTATAGCGATATATTTCCCGTGGTCACAACTCCGTAACTTTTGAGTATTGATAGTTTTAACCATTGTAGTTGTATCTGATACATGTAAGGCTTTGCCTTAATTGTTGCAACGAATTTAGTATTTTATTTACAACAATGGTTTATATACATTAATTAATTGTTTGTTGTGCGTGTATAAATAGGTTCATAGAACCGGATATTTTACTTGTTTAAGAAACTATAATAATTATTCATTTAACCTCTAATGTTAACAAGTATGTTGCGGGTGAAATTTTTGTTTACAGAGGATTTTACATTATAGAGGTTAAAATAGCAAAATTTGATATGACTCTGACAAAAGATGTGCTTACAAAAAATTCCATTATGAAATTTACATTATAGAATTTCCATTATAGAATTTCCATTCTGCTGCTTAAAAACATTCTATACAATTCCATTTAATAGAATTTCATTGAAATTCCATTACATGAAAATACTGTGAATACAAATTTTGTATCCGTTTCACATTACGATAAACAATTTATTATTTTATTTCGAATAAATTGTAAATACAATTTTAGTTTATGATTCTGAATGATAATCATAACATTGAAAGTACAGCTAATCCAATATTAGTGTGTTTATTTATTTTTATGAATTTAATTGTTGACTTTTAAAAAATTACTGATAAAAAATTAAAAAATGATAAGAAATTGCAAATATTGTCACGATATTCCAAACAAAGTATCGTTCGTGTTCTAGAACGTATAGAGTTCTATAAACGTCTAGGGCGTTTCAATCGAAAATCCCATAGATCCTTCAGTGTAAACTATTTAAAAAGTTAAAAGTCGGCCCAGTTCACTTTAGAAATATTTCCTTTTATATATGCCTTTATCAGATAGGGAATACTACAATTCGATTATAATGATTTAAACTTTAACTGAATTTAACCTCATCTGACTGTTGTCATTTCTAGAATGCTATTGCTATTCACTAAAATGTAAATCCAAAACAGGTTATGGTTATAATACTAATCTTTAAAGGGCTTAATTTATCTCTACTTTTAGTTATACAAAAAATTAAGTTATATTATATATAAACCATTAAAACATGTCATATGAGATATTTTTTCATTGGACATGATTATTGAATGCGGTGAAAAGTGAATTGATTAATATTAATTTATAATAAAAAAGCATTTTACATTACGAATACACTAAAAGAAAGTAAAAGGAAATGAGGAAATAAGTGAGTGACTGAATAAATAAAGGTAAATGCTAAAGTTGTTGTGCTCATCGCATAGTATAGTAATTCTCATGGGATTATCTCAAATGAATGCTTCTAATGGATATGCTAAATATTTTGTCGATATACACAAATGAAAAAAACATTTTTTATGCGTACAGTCATAAAATGCAGAAATTCAAAATGTAGAAATTGAATAATCGCGAAAACATTAAGCAATAGAGGAGAACTGACAACATTTAAGTTTAAAGTTTTTTAATTTAATATTTAATTTTGATAAATTTTGTCAGTCTAGGAATGATAACTTGATCTTAACTCTTATAATTTAAAACTAAAATTCGTAATAATCGACAAGCCTTTGTCGATTATGTACTAGTCTATAATAGTATAATATAATAGTCTGTACTAGTCTACTATATCTAGTATCTAGTACTATATCTATAATGCTTTCAATATTCTACAATTTCGATATTTTTCATTTCATTTTTCTACTTTATAAGTTTCGACGTTTTGAATTTCGGTTTCTAAACCGTTTTAGGATATGTTTCTAAATATCATTATGAGGAATTCACATCCGCATGAAATAAAGTAATAACAATTTTGATACTTATGACATGTGCTGTTACATGAATTATACTATTTTTTTGTAATAACATTATGTTCCACGAGTAAAGTAATATTACACAATTTAATAAATGTTCCCATAGGAATAACATACTGACCGTTTCGACTAAAAGAGATAATAGCAGACCTGGTCAGACTATAGGTTTTTTCGGGTCTAGAGGGGGATAAATTGGAAAATTTTCAAAATTCTAGGGGGAGTCAACTTTGCACTTAAGCAATTTTTTCATTTTAGCATTTTCTTGGGGAATTAACCCCCCCTCTCTGACCGGGTCTATATTAGAGTAAAAAGAATTGACAATACACGGGTATTATAGTAATACAGGATGGTCTTAGACTTATCCAAAAGTGTCCTCAGGTGCCATATTAAAAAATAGAACGGATGAGCTAAGAACTCGAATTGAATTTTCCGAGTGTTTTAGTCATTTTTCGACAGAGTTATTGAATCACGATCATGACTATATGACTATAGAGTTTATAATGCACCTGATACTGGAGATTATTTTACAGAAATAGTTTTAAGAAACAAATTAAATTTAGAAATATTCGAAGAAACAATACCATCGTGTACCATGACTGGTAATTCAATATTTATTATGATGTAAAACTTTCTCGTAATAAAACTTTAAGCATTATTGTGTATTTCGTTTGAAAAATAAAATATTTAGGAATGCATCATTAGATGATAAAAAATGGATATTTAATTTAGAATGCACAGTGTATATATGCTTACGATAGTTTTATTTGAATTTTTAATGCAGGATTTTTGACTTATTTTAAACCATAACTTTTATTTTTTCATCATCCGAACATCCGGATAACGGCAAAAATCTCATCGATGTCTTCGTTTTGTATAAAATTTTATATAAATATTTTATACCATTGAATTTAAAATGACAAGATTTTAATGCATAAATTCTATTTCATAAAATTGCGCAATTTCTATATAATGCATTTCGAAATTTTTTAAAGGAAGAGTCAATGGGGAAATTTCGATTAACAATACAATATGATTATACATAATGTGCTTTATGAATAAAATTAATTATTACTTTAAATTATGGTATATAAACACCTGACAAAACCAGAAGAGAATAACTTTGATTGTCGCATCCGTCGGACATATATATATTCTAATATATTTTCTTGGAATATATAAGCTTATAGGCTCCTGATAACTTGTATTTATTAATTTAATTTTAATAGCCTGATTTAATAATTTAATTTTTATATCAAAATTTTCATTTATTTACAAGACAGTCCCTTTAATGTCTGAGGATTATTGCTATTATATTACTAATTCTATAATCAAAACGTTTATAACATGTTAAAATGTTCCAATAATGAGTACACTCTCATAGAAAATAGTTTTTCAGGTTTTGGTATGATGTTTTATATGCCATAATATAACATATATGATTATTTGGAAAAATAAGAAATCTTAAAGATTATAATTACTACGATATTAAAGATGTTAAATCTTAATTTTCACACAATTAATGGAATTCTAAGAAATAACGCTGAACTAAAATTTGAAAACACTGAGAGATCACTTAAGATAATTCCACACCTAAACTGATAGAAAACTTTTATGGTATCAGTTGTTCCGCATACAAAACCAAATCAATATATACTTCATTGTAAGGCACTTCAATAAATTCAGTAAAGTATATAAATTGAATTTTTTTTCTTTTAGGAACACTCGATATATGTAAAAATGGAACACTCGATATATATAAAAATGAACTTTATCTGGAAAAATAAGAACACAGATCTTTACTTATAACTTAATACTTATATAACTCCATAAATTGAAAGTATCTTAAAATTGTTCTGATATCATATGATTTACTCAGAATCAATCTCATCATTTGACATTTAGAAAAGTAATGGTAAATTAAAATTTTCTGTGGATATGGAATGGAATCTAAAATTTCTTCACTTTCGAACTTTACCATTCAATGACCGAAGACATTTATAACGAACAGTTATGATGAATATGCCATATTCAAGTAAAATATACCTATAAAATGATATTTTGTCACGCAGTATTACATATAAAATGCCATATATAATAATTATTATTATATTAAAATGGTTTGCGTAATATCCTATGGACCACAATGAAGTTGACACGAGTCTACTCATATGCTAAATATACGTATAAATAATTAGAATGTTTTTTCAGTATAATTTATTTAAAATGCATTTACTAATGAAAAGCACTACAAAGATGAGCACCATCATTATCCTCACAATCAAAGATCTGATTTAAATAATTATTAATTACTCAGTTATACATTTCTAAAGGAATATTTTTCATTTTGTTTTTAATTCATAACTTTAGATTTTTTAGTGGACTTTTGATTTAAAATAACGGCATAAAAATCATTTTAATTAATATTAAGGATTAACAAAATTAATATTTTTTAAAAATAACATGCAGAAACAGGCGATTGAATGGTGCACGATTACAGTGTCAACTTCATTGTGGTACATTGGGTATAATTAACAGAATACGAATAAAAATATAAATTTATGCATTTTATTTTAATTGAGATCGTTTTACCATGAAAATAAAAAAAATTGATTCTAGAATTCCATGGAATGGAATGAATTTAATATTTTATTTGCAGTAAAAATTGCATTTTCAGCATAAATTATATTAACTTAAACCTATCCTAAACTTAATTAAAAAAATTAATTATATTGCGACGGAACTTTACAATAGAGGATTTTACATTACAGAGGTTCAAATGAAAAAGGTTTATTTTCGGGTCTAATAATTTGTTTATGTCATAGAGATTTAAATGCATTAATATTTTAAAGCCTTTTTATCTATTGATATAATTAGACTATAAATTAAGAGCATAAAACCGGTGATACTGTTTTAAATTATAATCTACGAGCTGAGTAAACATAATAAGTGCACGTACTTTATGATTTAAGTATTGTCATTTAGCAGGTAATCCTATTTAGCAGGTAATCCTAGAATGCAAACTTTACATCTACATTCTTAAATTATTTGATAGAAAAACAATTAAAAAATTAATTTTATGCATCACATGATTTTTTCACCTTAAAATATATAGAAAATCCTATTATAAATTGCATTATATCTTAAGTTAATGCGATAACGATATAAATCTCTGTAAATATATTTAAAAAAAGTTTTTAAAACTGACAAATTAATTCTTAAACAATATATTAATAGCATTAAGTTAATGTACGAATTGATAATGCAAAAAACTTAATTCTTATTAATGCTTTATTCAGACAAATTTCTAAAGTTTGTAATTTAAATATCTCAGAACAGACTTTCGATCATCTGTCGCGCTCAATTGACATTTCACAAATATTTCTCACTCTATGTTAAAGGTCAAACCACAAATTAGTGGCACCTAAGCTCACATAACACATATTAGATAATAGGGAAATTACTTTTAATAACAGAATGATTATCTGTTAAAACCGCTTTAAATATTTAATGTTTCATTTTAATTTCTTTAATATGAATCGATACTGTTTTTTAAAGACGATTTCTCTGTTCATTTAATATGATACTCTTTTTGAAACACGTTAATGAATCCAAATATAGATTCATTATTATAAATTTGAATGTATATTTACATATATACATATATACATACATACATATATTTACATATATACATACATATATGCATATGCACATTATTATCAATTGTATTCTTAGGCACATTTATTTAATTTATATGTCTATTTCTTAAGTTTTTTGTATTCCATTGAGGATGCAAATTTGTTGCACACAAGAGTACTTTGTCTCACAAGTAATTAAGATATCTAGTACAGTGAGATATCTAGTATTAGCAATATAATTTTGCACCCCTTCGATAGAGAATTATCCACAAAATTACATTTACATTTATTATATTAAATTTAGAGTAAATGAATATAATAATGGAATTTATTACATAAAATAAAAAATACGAATAAAAATACGGTACTGAATAATAATTGGAATCGCAATAATAATTGAAATACGTGTTCGAGAATTTAATTATTATTTCTTCAGCAATAAAAAGGGTCGTTGAGTGTCGAGAGAATGATTTTGTATGATACTATTATATCACAGACGGATGAAACAGGGGATTATTAAAGATGTGTACGTAATGATAAGTGTCATTACATGAGGATCCATCATGATCATGGTACACATATCATGGTACACATACAGTGGCATATATATATATATATTACATTTGCAATTCGTTTTTATTATGGTGGTACCGTATGATAACAAATAATAATCACTCATCGGTGATATGAACATACCTTCTCTTTTAACATTTGCCAAATTACGATGAGAAAAGACGTGCGAAAAGTCGATGAGATAAGCCCCGCGCGCCAAACCAAATAAGACAAATACAATCACATTAACGTGTGATGCTCGGAGAAGCATTTTCATTGCTTATTAAATGCTTATTTAATTGATGTGAATCTTAATATATTAATTAATTTCTTTGGAAAATGTTAATTTCTCAAACTTTTCGTTCGAAACTTTAAAGTAATTGTTTTAGACACAAATAGAAAATGGAAAAATAAATAATATTTATTATTGAAATTTTTCAAATTTTTCCTCCGCACAAATAGATAATGAGAAAATATTGTCTGATTCAATGAAAGTACTTTTTCAGTTGATTTGTTATATAAGAGCAAAATTTGCAGTTTCCTGAAGCATCAACGTATTTAGACGAAACACAATTTGTGTACGTTACATGCGCTATGAACAAAGTCCACGCAATACTTTTACCGAAACGCTACTCATTGGATACGCCCCGAAAGACGAAAAAACAAACTGAATTGCCAATGCCCACGCAATAGCTACACATTCAAACGCCGTTTCTGTTGCTATACAATACTACCGGAGATGTAAATTGTTGTTGTAACTCACGTTCTTTGGCAAATATTTGAAATGATTGTCTTGAGTATTAAAGTTCGTTAGATGATTGCATATAAGAGCCGTTATCCGATAAACTCCCGTTAGAGCTATGGTGGTGGTGATTTCGATACTTAATTCGACTACTCAATGACCACAACAATGATAGGGCCACATTTCACTCATGCTAATCAATGGTAATCACATATGCTCTAGAGAAATCAATGCAATGGCCGATAGAGTTAAAAAATTATATGGTAGTGCTTTTAGCATATTTCAACATGTCGCTTAGTATTAGGGGTTCGTACAATACATTTATTTTGAATAATTTAGTCGTTTTAAACAACTTGTTTATTTCTCAATAAATTAAGTTATTTGCGTAAATTCTTTATTTTATACGTGATTATAATCAATAAGTATATATATATACTAGTATATCAGTATTATTAATATTACACGTTACATACATCGTGGTCTTAAAAATTAACGTATGAGATCTCCCACATTCATGAATCCGTATGATATTGGATTATTCGGATAATGTGGGGGCGAATTTTCTTCTCATCCCACAATTTTATAGGAAAATGATTTATTCCATTATTTTTAAACTACATTAGTATTTAACACTCATCAGTCACACTATGTTGTTACAGGAATCACAGTCATGGTCACTATGAGTCATGGTCTCTGTTTTTTGGTCATTTTTAAAGTAATTAAATCCATAAGGTTTATATGTACTTTAATGTACATGAAAATTATTCGGTTAATAATTTGCTTCCTTAGAACCAATAATAAATGTATTAATTTTATAATGATCAATGATTATTATAAAAATCTTTTGATGTTCTAAATTTCATTTATGTATATCCGGTTTATTTTCTTTACTTTTTATTCAGTTTAAAGTGAAATTATGTTAGTATTAGAAATTACTTAAAATAAAGTTCTTCTAAATTAGTATAATTAAGTTAACTAAGTTAATATGCTTTATTTCCATGAGTGAAATAATTATTATCAAAAGAATACTTATATTATTCATTAATTTTCTAAATTTTCTATTTAAAATTTAAAATTAAATTGAGTCACAAAAGTGCAGTAAATTTAAATTTTAAGATCAGCATTCAATTCCTTGGAGTAATTAAAAATTTTATTTATTTATCTATATATTTACTTATATTTCTACATGAATGAGAATTATAAAAATCAATAAATTATGTATTTCATTTAAAAGCATCAATTTAAAGCATCTCAAAATTTGAAATTTCATATCAAAGGTCCGAAATGGAATTATTATTCAGTGGAATAAAATGAAACTTTCACTGGAAATTCTCAGGGGAATGGAATGGAATCGGTGTTCGCCATCCACCGGAAAACTTTCAAGTCTGGGGAGGGTCAGTGCACCCCCACACCCTACCCAATTTCCAATTTTTAGGGGGGGTCTGAAAATTTTCTGTTTTCTTGGGGGGGGGAGGTCCCGATTTTTCAAAATTCTGTGGGATCACATCCTTCCCAGACTCCCCCTTTGGCGAACACCGAATAGAATCCAAAATTTGCTAACTTTAGGACCTCTATTGAATAGAATTCCATTCTGGTTTTATTAAGCAGTGGAATGGAAGAGAATTTCCATTGGAAATTTCAGTAGAAATCTAATGAAATGATATCCAAATTTGCTAATTTGGAGGTGGCATTATAAGGAATGTTTAGAGTACATAAAAATTTAGCTGAATTTATAAATGTCATTTGTCTCATTACGATATCATCCCCATTCTATATTGCATCAGTGTGAATGAGCATCTAAAAATTTTCTAATGAAATGGATTTCCACGGAATGGAAAAGGCTTTGATTTTTTCCTAATGGAATAGAATGGAATAGAATAGAATAGAATAGAATAGAATAGAATAGAATATAATAGAATAGAATAGAACAGAATGGAATGGAATAGAATGGAATCCAAAATTTTCTAACTTTTCAAACTCTACTTAAAACATTTTCTTCAAAAAGTTTTGTTACCATTTTCTGTTTGAGCTACACTCAAACAGAAAATTTTGATGAACATGTGTAGAATCTTAGATAATAATAAATTCAATACATCATAGACACTAATCACGCTTCAATGTTATAATAATGTTAAAAAGAACATCCTATACTTTATTAAATACACCATATATTAGTCACGCTGTGAATGTTAATGTAAAATAGAATTTACTCAATCGATTGTTATTGTACTTAGAAAAAGTTAAATAATATTCCCCATTCGTAACTGTTAATCTCTTAGTATTTCATAATCTTAATACATATGTAAGTTTATGTCCACATTAGTAAGTTAATAGTAAATAGTAATGATCAAGTAATTAATTATTAATAATTTATATCAATAAAAATTCCATTCACAATCATATTACAGATTCAGTCTGATGTAATTTGAGGTGTCATTTGCAATAACTTCAATAACTGAATCGGAACAAATTATATTTGGATTCAGTATTCGCTAAACTCCAATGGTTTTTTCAGAGGATTTGGGAGGTGGGGTCAGACCAATTTTTTCACAATTGACCATGCTCAAGGACTAAGGAAACGCTCGCAGTTAACGGGTTCTTTAAGATAACATTGGATTTACATTGCTGAGGTCCTCAAAAATGTCATATCAAATTTGAGGCATATCATTCTATAGAAAATATTTAGTAAATCATCATTTAATTGTAATTTTAATAAAATAATTTATTTAATAAAATATTTAAGATTCAATACTTTTAATGCGTGTGTTTCAATATATGCCTAAACTTTAAACCGGTTTTCCTCACATATAAGCACATTGTCAGGGATCAGGTTAATTTATGCCTAAACCTGTTTTTCTCATATTGAAGCGCATATGAGTTATTCCCTTAATCCTTGCGCATGGACAATTTTCTGGTGGGGGCTATTTACTTTGTGCATTTCTATGCATTTCTATGCATTTTTCTTGCGCAATTTTCATGAGGGTCCTATTTTCATAGCTCTTGGGGGTTACCACTACCTTTTGGGGAATCCTGTTTGAATTGTACTCTATATTTATCTATATACTTTGTATTTATGTCAAAAGAGTTAAGAAAATTAAATTGATAAAATCTAGACGAGTGATCACCCTATTATTCATTTTCTCATTTACAATGCGACAGTCCATTAAATAACGGATTCATATGCTGTTGTGCATACCATTGCTTATGTAACATAAGTTATGTATCATATTTCATTTTAATTCCCTTATTTTATATATAATTCTTAATTTGTATTTCATTTGTGTAATTTACTGAATGTGATTGTTAAAGCTTAATTAATATAAATATGTTCAGTAATTAATTTCGGGAATTTTCCACTGACCACCATCAAATCATATTTTCATATTCACATAAAACAATTTAATTTATAATCAATATTTTATATAATAATATACAATAATTATATAAATACCCTGAAATCTCGTGTATAAAGAAGACTCTAGAAAATCAGAAAGCCTATGCTATTGTTTTTACAAGTTTTTGATAAGAGTCCCCATACCAATTTTAAAATAATTAACTTTATTTATAGAGGAATGTTTGTCATAGACTATTCTTACACAAATGGTCCTCTCTATATTTAATGTTCATTTCTTACGCGAACATATCGAACTCGTGGCGAGTATTTCATTCATATAGCAGAGTATAACACTTAGCCATTGAAAGGGGGTTTTACATACATTATTCAAGTTTTTTCACTATTGTATAGGGTTTCGTCGAGTTTTAAGTGTCCGTTATACGCGAGATTTCACGGTATATTTTACATCCCCTAAATAATAAATAATACTGATGCTCACAGTCCGCCAAAAGAGGGTTCAGACCTAACTTTTTTGCAATTTTCTAGGGGTCCCTGATTTTCAGAGAATTTTCATTTTCGCACCCCCCCTTTTGGCTATCACTGATGCTTATTTTATTAATACTATGGTATGATTCTAGTGAATCGTTTCAAATTACAGTCGATACCGATTGAATGAATCACTAAGAGCAATATTATTAATTATATGCAAAACATTGCATTTTTCATTTTTCATTTATGTCTGCTTTAATTGCGGAACAAAATTATTTTTAAATGAGAATATAATTAAAAATGAATTAACATTTACATTAATTATTCAGATTTTTAAACTCTTTTTAACACTAAAAATGGTTTAAAAAGTGAATAATTAAAAAAGTGAATATTTATTTATAATATTCAATACATTCATATAAATATTTAAATCATTTATTTCAATTATAAAATATTAAAATAAACAGATTTTTAACATTAATTTTTAGTTTTAAACGTTTTATGATGATTAACGTTTTTACATAGTATATTAACGTTTTTACATAGTATAAAATCATGTGTGAAATACGCATATACGCATATATCTCAGTGATTCATTCTATTGATACGAGGATTCAGCCATTTGATAAGATGATTCATTCAATTGGTACCGACTGTAATAATTTAATTTATGCGTATTTAAAAGTGTTAAATCTTATTTTTAAAATATAATATATAAATAATTTATAATATAATTATTATTTATTTATGATTATTATAAACAATTAAAATTTAATGACACATCGAAAAATGGTTACATATGGTTGTATATGTAATTTTTCAAAGCATATTTTAGAATATACATACATATATATATATATATATATATGTATATATGTGTATATATATGTATGTGTGTGTATTTTGTGGGTAAAAAATTTTTCATTTAAATTACATTATAAATTTTTAATATGATTGAGTCAATTTTATAATAGACTATTAAATTCTTCAGCATCATTAAAAAATATTTGCATTATCGTCTCTGAAATAAAACCGAATATAAAATACAGTGAAATTTGCAAATGTGTAGCGAAATACATGTCAATACATCTATGTAATCAACAAAACAGAGGGAAATACATAATCAAATATAATATGCTATTAAATACAATAGGGAATAACTTTTAATGTTTGAAATTTATGAAATTTAAATAATCAATAAATTCGGGTGATGACAGGACCGAGGTTAGGTTAGGTTAGGTTAGTCTGTATAAATATATTAAAATGGCAATAAATTGAAAGGGAATTTTTGTCGGTGAATCATTTACTTCTCCTTCGGAATAACTTTTTATATTATATTTATTTTACAATACAAACATATTTAGTTCCGTGTATATAATAATAATAATATCAATTCCCTCGGGTCTTAGACTAACATAAGGTGAGAAAAACGAAATTCCAGTGGGGGATTCACTAATAGAAGTTTCACTTTAAAAAACTTTTAAATTGCGTATACACTTTTTCGACACATCAAATAACAACAAAAGGATACAGAAGCGTAAAATGATGCATCACACAATTGAATCACATCGCGTGCATCACAACAATATCAATACAAATCGTAAGATAAATTCGCGTGACAATAAAACAATAGGATTATTATCATATGGATCATCAGTTGGGTCATTGTATCCTTAGGTTAGAATAAAATGCTAAAAAAAGTTTTGTTTTATTGAAACACTATCCTAACATTATATACTGATGGTAGAGTTACAATGGTAGAGCTGCAATTCGTATACGAAATTTTGTATTTTCGAAAAAAAATATATTACAAATAATATTATACGTATATATACATATATATATATATATACACGTATATATACGTATATAATACCCATTGTTTCTCATCAGACAGCACTATTTTTCAATTTGCCGTATCGTATATTAATATTTTAAATAAAATAAGAAAAATAAATGAAAATGATAAAAAATATCATTTTTTGGCATTGTAAATGTGATATAATATTTAGTTTCAGAAATGTATTATCGATTATAAATAAATAAATAAATAAATAAATTACAAAAAATAGTCATTTTCCCGTCAATCGCAATGGTTTTACACAACTCAATAAATTTCATAATTGAAAGATACTAATATAATCAATATTTTATAATGAGATTATTTTTCATCAAATATTTTCACATGTAAATCATTTAAATAACTAATAATATATAAATAACACACAATTAATTATATATTATACGATAGCGTATGAAAAATCGTTATGATTGAGAAAAAATAAAAGAATTTATTTGCGATAATAATTGTTATATACAATATACACCATAACTTGAATTTATGTCCCGCAACGGTTCTCAAAAAAGCGGGACACAAAACGAAACGTATTTTAATGTAAAAGTGCAAAGTGATTTTAAATTTTATTATTAATACCAGTTAATATTATTTAATATTATTTATCCTTGATTAAAATTGCAATTCTATAAACTCTATACGGCGGGGGTATTCATTTTGTGTGATTTTCAATTCCCCATTCATTCTAATTTATTATTACAAAAGTATCCAAACAATTGTTTATAGATCTTTGAGGCGTATTTATTTCATTGAATGACATATTTATCTT
>LBFL01019386.1:0-16275 GCA_000988845.1 Hypochthonius rufulus
GTTTCGACCATTAAAATTCAGTTTTAAAATTTACAATTTAAACAGTAATAAATGCAAAAACAGAAAATTTAATATTTTATTTAAATTTTAGTGTATTAATAATAAATAATTAATAAACTTTGAAATAAACTTTTTTTAGAGTAAATTTTAGTAATTGTCCCGTAAATGTCCCGTTTTTGACATGCTTTTGTCCCGTTTACAGTCATTTTGATCTGAGATCCGTAAAGTACAGTGAAGATTCAGGTTTTCCTGTATAACTCTTGATGATCCCTATGAACACATTACACATGCCCATTCTATATGTTCATGTGACATAAAGAAATGACACACCAATTGTTTATCTGATATAATCTCAGATTTAGTATTATATTATAATTTTACAATAAACAAATGTTATTTTAGTCTTTGATGATTCACTATTGTGATTCACTATTTTTAGAGGAAAACAAATAAATGACTAAAGAGAGAGGTAATGACACGTCTTATGCCATCGCATGAATATTTAATGAATATACTGATAATAATCAATTAATAAATCATTTTCCTCAAAAGTAATGCATTTAATTACGCGTCTTTTATCATTAATTGTATCGGATTTTCATATATTATAAATCAAAACTCTAATAATTGTAATCTCTAATATCTTAGAGCGTATCATTATTATCATATCAATTGAATGAATCATACGTATTGTGTTATTATTGCGGTGTAATATTGAAAATCATTGATTATACTAATAAATGGCCGCAGAAATTAGACCATTTTCTGGTGAATCGACTCACAGCAACGGAAAGATGCAGTTAATTAGTAAATTGGAGGGACATCAGGACATTGTCAATATGGCGATTATACTCCACGGTGAGGATGGAGTGATCAGCATCAGTGATGATAAGTATGGCATAGTTATGTATATATATATGTATATATACATATATACATATATATGTATGTATGTACATATATATCTACATTTAAACTCATTAATTATGTGTTAAACTCTTTCACAGGACTGTCCGAATATGGCTGAAGAGAGATGTCGGCAATTATTGGCCTTCGGTTTGTCACATCGTTCCATGTAATTATACATAATAATTGTGTGAAATAATTTAATTGTACATAATGATGTAATCGCACAGCACCAGCGACTTCCATGGACTTTAATCACGAGACGAAACGTCTGTTCGTGGGTATGGACAATGGTTCGATATCGGAGTTTATTGTCGCTGAGGATTACAATCGCATCACACATCAGCGCAATTATTTAGCACATCAGTCACGTGTCACTGGTGTAGTCTTCTCGATAATGACCGAATGGGTTTTGAGTGTCGGTCGTGATAAGAATCTCCAATGGCATTGTTCTGAGACGGGACGACGTTTGGGAGGGTTTGCACTGAACTCGTGGTGTACGGCTCTGCAGTATGGACATTTACATATTATTTATATATTATTATTTTTCAATTATATATTTACACGATTTTATTGCAACAATAGTAATATAATAGTAATATATGCATTTATTTGTATTGAAAGGTTTGATATGCAATCAAAACACGCTTTTATTGGGGACGCGAACGGTCATATTACAATGCTGAAGATCGAAGAAACCGGATACAAACCCGTGACCACTCTTAAAGGTCATTCTTCTGCGATACGATGTTTAGCATGGGATTCCCAAAAGCAAATGCTATTCTCCGGGGGATTCGACAAAATGATCATCTGTTGGGATATCGGAGGGAAAAAAGGAACCGCTTTCGAACTTCAGGGTCATCAGTATGTTCTTTAATTTTCATTTCTTAAATCTTTTTTAAATCGTTATGTTTTCCTTTAGCAATAAAGTCACGTCTTTGTGTTATGCTTCTGCATCAGTGCAGCTTTTATCAACGGGTGAAGATAATACGATTGTCGCGTGGAATATGCGCACGAAAAGAATTGAAGTAAAATATCCGATTATTCTTATTTATCATTTTTAAATATTGTCATTTATTACAATGAATTACAATGAATTACAATGAATTATCTATATCTATAGACACCGGAATGGGCTGAGAGTGACTATTGTCAGCGTTGCCAAAAACCCTTTTTCTGGAATTTTAAAGCGATGTATGATCAAAAAACGATTGGCATAAGACAAGTATGGGATTATAATTATTTAATTACGCTAATTTAAGTAATTTGCAGCACCACTGTCGTCGGTGTGGTAAAGCAGTGTGTGATACTTGCAGTTCTAATAGAAGTACAATTCCATTAATGGGTTATGAATTCCAAATCCGTGTCTGTGATGAATGTCATAGTGTAATCACAGAAGCAGAGTGAGTATAAATCAGTGGAAATATATATAAAAATATATAATAAAAAATACTAATAAATTACAATGATTAAATGAATATATAATTTATAAATTTGAAGGATAAAGTGCATTGTGTATGATTAATCTAAAATCGGTCTTTTCTCAGTCGTGTTTCACTGGCGTCATTCCACGACACCAAACATTGTGTAATTCACATGGATCTTGATGAGGCGAGAGGCCAATTATTAACTTCAGGGTCTGATCGCATCATTAAGGTTTGTATTATAATTTCTATAATTTGTATTATCATTTTAAGTCAATTCACAATAATGATTTTGATTTTCACGTTTTTTCAGTTATGGGATGTGAGCACTCTGCTTAATGCCTCTACAAAAGGGTAATCCCAAAAGCCTTAAATAAATTGACATTTATATCATGTGACCACTTTTTATGTCTATAAATGAACTTCTAAATTGAATAGTATATAATTAATGAAATGCAATTGATATATTCATACATATAATGTATTATTAGTTAAAAATATTCATATTCTTTTATTTCATGTTTTAATGTGATGCACGAACGCATCATATGAGATGATTCTATTAGTAAAACGCGCATTATAATTTTAACGTATTTTAACGCACTTTATTCATTGTTTATGAAAAATTTTAATTTTATAATGAAAGGTAAGAATACTTTTATAATACTTTATAATAGTGCCGGAAGGAAATTGTTGTTGAGGAATTAGGCATGAACGAGCCTTGAGGCGTGTCTATAGCGTTACC
Organism: Hypochthonius rufulus; assembly: GCA_000988845.1. Lineage (NCBI taxonomy): Eukaryota > Metazoa > Arthropoda > Arachnida > Sarcoptiformes > Hypochthoniidae > Hypochthonius > Hypochthonius rufulus. Next base: position 3,076 of record LBFL01019386.1, read on the forward strand.
TGTAGAATGTTGCTTTGAGTTACCTGTTGAGGCACGTAACAAAAACAACGCTCAGGTACGGCTCTGTGAACATATATGTCCACCAAAGACTATCATGATTATTTAAATAATATTTCAAAGTAAATTGTACTGTTATTTAAAGTGCCCTTTCATTTGCATTCGTCAATTTTCTTATTTAATTAATTCTGAAACTTTTGTAAAGTGAAACATTTACATTGACGTGTCAAGTGTCGAGTGAAGACATGTATTATATGCAGAAATTTGTTAAATCGCCATTTCAGCGATAAAATCCTTATACAAAATGCAATATTTTCCTCAACTCCAATAATAGTAAAGGTAAATTAATTAATTTGTCGCCGGTGCTAATTTCTTAATTATTGTTAATGATTTTTGTGACACTCGAGTTACTTTAATGCAATAGAATATAACGTGCTCAATACATTGGTTAAGGTGATTGACCACTTTTGGCTGACTTAACCTTGACTTTTATATAAGTTGCATATAAGTTGCTTATCGGGAGTTTTAACTATTTTAATAAATTCGAAATTATTAATTGATCTGAGCTGAGATTTGACAATCTCAATTTCGGCATCAGTTTGAAATAAACAATAATTTCTTATTTATATCAAACTTTTCTATATTTAAATTTTATCATATGCATGATTAAACATGATTACATTACATGATTATTTCTCATTAATTTCCCTGTAAATTGAAACGATTCTCATTTTAATTGAAGTTTTTTATTAGGGAAAAATTAAATTATCAATGATTAACCATGGTAATTGTCACAAGAGTAAGTGCATTTGTTACGAGTACATTTATCATATATCAAGAAGAGTAAGAATAATATGAATTGTTTATTGTTTATAATTAAAGGGTGATTATATATGGATTGAGCCGCAATCCAAGAAAGAGTTCGATGTCGCCATAGGGGCACGGGTCATTGCGGCCGAAGGGAGGAGAATACAAGTTATAGATGATGACGGAAAAGTATTGCAATTTAAACCCTTCGAAACAATTTTAACTGAAAAAAAATATTTAATGTTAAAAAAATATTTAATGTTAGGAACTTTGGCTCACGCCGGAGAGACGCATCAAAGCGATGCATCCCACCTCAATACAGGGGGTCGAGGATATGATTTCACTCGGGGATTTACATGAGGCCGGCATTTTAAGGAACTTATTGATACGGTACAATGAAAATGTCATTTATGTAAGTCAATGTCAGGGAAAAACATTCCATTCTTTCTCTGAGACTGTCATATCACCTGTTATTAAATCATCTGTCATTTGTTCAAATAGACATATACCGGCTCAATTTTGGTCGCCGTAAATCCTTATCAAATACTTCCAATATACACAGCCGAACAAATCAAACTGTATAAGGACCGGAAAATCGGTGAACTCCCGCCTCATATCTTTGCCATCGGAGATAATGCATATTCAAATATGAAGAGATATCGACAGGATCAATGTATTATTATCAGCGGTGAAAGTGGTGCCGGAAAAACTGAATCAACTAAATTAATTCTTCAATATTTGGCTGCGATCAGCGGTCAACACTCATGGATTGAACAGCAAATATTGGAAGCGAATCCCATTTTAGAAGGTATGGAATTATCTAAATCTAATTACACTTATTGTTGGTTAATGGCAACGCAAATATCCCGGGAAATCCGTTGCTATTAACCAACAATATGTGTATTACTAAATTTGTTAGTAAATTTTACTTTTAATTAGCGTTTGGAAATGCAAAAACGATAAGAAATGACAACTCTAGTCGATTTGGTAAATACATTGATATACATTTTAATAAACACGGAGTGATCGAAGGTGCGAAAATCGAACAGTACCTATTGGAAAAGTCTCGAATCGTCGGACAGGCCAATGATGAACGAAATTATCATATATTTTACTGTTTAATCGCGGGTATCAGTAAAGATGAAAAGCTTAAGTTAGAACTTCAGGACGCATCGAAGTTTTATTATCTAACGCAAGGCGGTTGCATCACGTGCGAAGGACGGGATGATGCTGCAGAATTCGCTGATATTCGATCCGCAATGAAAGTATTGATGTTTTCCGATCAGGAAATTTGGGAAATCCTTAAAGTTCTGAGTGCGCTTTTACATTTGGGAAGCATCAAATACAGAGGTATTTTACACTAATAATTCACAAAAATTTGCTCAAATCAATAACTAGATAATGTTAATGAATTTTTCAATAGGAACTGTGATAGATAATTTAGACGCGTCCGAAATAACGAACACCGGTAGTGCCGGAAGTGCAGCGAAATTACTTGAAGTTAATCAGCAGCATCTTATTGATGCTCTCACCACAAGAACAATATTTGCTCACGGAGATACTGTTGTGTCAACGATGAGCACAGAACAATCGTTGGATGTGCGTGATGCGTTTGTAAAAGGGATCTATGGTCGAATGTTCGTATGGATTGTGAATAAAATAAATTCTGCAATTTACAAACCAAAGCCCTCAACAAATTATTATCGTTCATCAATAGGAGTTTTAGACATTTTCGGTTTTGAAAATTTTGTTATGAATTGTTTTGAGCAGTTTTGTATAAATTATGCGAATGAAAATTTACAGCAATTTTTTGTCCGTCACATATTTAAACTCGAACAGGAAGAGTATAACATTGAGACAATCAATTGGCAGCATATAGAGTTTGTCGATAATCAAGAGGCTCTCGATCTTATTGCAGTTAAACCTCTCAATATCATGGCTCTTATAGATGAAGAGAGTAAATTTCCTAAAGGAACTGATTTTACATTATTAAATAAACTTCACAAAACACACAGTGGTAACATAAACTACTTAAAGCCAAAATCCGATATTAATCAATCATTTGGTCTCAATCACTTCGCTGGAATTGTTTTCTATGAAACAAAAGGTATATTTTTTCTATTTTAATTGAATTTTCTGGATATTAATTTTATATGAATTAAGGTTTTCTCGAAAAGAATCGCGACACATTTAATGTTGATTTGGTTCAGCTGATTCAAGTGAGTAGAAACAAATTTCTCCAGAATTTGTTCACTCACGATCTTGAAATGGTAAGTCATTGATTGAATATGTCCTGATTTAAGATTATTAAATTTGAAAATTTAAATTTAAAAATGAATTTATAAGGGAAGCGATACCCGCAAAAAGGCCCCAACACTAAGTGCACAATTTAAGAAATCACTCGATTCACTAATGAGACAATTGAGTCACTGTCACCCTTTTTTTATTCGTTGCATTAAGCCAAACGAAATCAAAAAACCAATGGTGAGTTATAAATTTGGTTTAAACATAAATTATTGTAATTACAATTAAAACTCTCATCAGATGTTCGATCGTGTATTGTGCTGTAAACAGTTGCGATACTCTGGAATGATGGAGACGATTCGTATCCGTCGCGCGGGATACCCGATTAGGCACACATTTATGGAATTTGTTGAGAGATATCGTTTTCTGATACCCGGGATCGGACCCACACATAAAGTGACCGATCTGAAAGGAGTCACTTCCCGAATATGCGCGTCCGTTCTCGGGAAAGTCGATTATCAACTCGGGAAGACTAAAGTCTTCCTTAAAGTATGTCATAAAATGTATTTAAATTGGAAATTTAACTCAAAACCCTTTTACTGTCAATAGGATGCGCATGATTTGTTCTTTGAACAGGAAAGAGATCGCGTATTAACAAAGAAAATCCTAACATTGCAAAGGGCAATCCGCGGGTGGTATTACAGAAGAAGATTCCTTAGAATGCGAAAGAATGCAATAGTAATCCAACGCTATTGGCGCGGGTTTATTCAGCGTAAAAAATACAAATCGGTAAGAGTTATTCGAGCGGAGCTCTCCTCAAGGCCTTTCCATTCACAGGGGGATCATTTTATTGAAATTCTTTCCCATTGTATTTACCCTCTCCCGTTATATGCAATAACATTCCTTTCGATTGTATTCACAGATGCTTTTGGGTTATCAGCGTCTTCAGGCGCTGTTACGTTCGCGAATTCTCACGCATCGCTTTAAGCATCTCCGCGGTCATATCGTATCATTACAAGCAATTTGCAGAGGATATTTGGTACGACGGGACTTTCGCAGCCGGTTCCGTGCGGCGGTCAAAATCCAAGCATTTATTCGCGGTGTCATCGCACGACGCCATTACCGGAATTTGCTTATTGAATATCGAAGTAATTTGGACGCACTAAGACTGAAGGAACAGGAAGAGGCTCTTCTACGGAAGCAGATGAATCCGAAGAAAGCCAAAGAAATCGCTGAACAAAAGTATTTCGAGAGACTTAAAGAGTTCGAATTTAGAAGGAAAGAGGAGGAAATCGAAGAAAAACGGAGAATTGAAGAGAAAAAAGCGGTCATCACTGATGCTGCTCATAGACAAGAAGAGGCACTCGATGATTCTAAATTAGTGGACGCGATGTTTGACTTCCTCCCGCGGACTGACAATATGAGTGACCATAATGGACCATCTGCGTTCAGAGATTTGGAGAGACCGAAAAGTGATTTGATGAATGATGCTATGGAAAGTGCAGTGCCACCGGTTCCTCACGAGGAAATGGAAGATTTATCTGAATATAAATTCCAAAAATTTGCCACAACTTATTTCCAGGGAAATGTCGGACATCTTTATCAAAAGAAACCCCTTAAACAACCCCTTTTGCCACTCCAAACACAAGGAGATTGTATGGTGAGTTTATTTTTAATTATGCGGTATTTAACAGCGCCCATTGAATCGATCATTTTTGAGATTAGAATTTCTCAATTATGACATCGCTAATCATTTTGAAATGATATATAATGCATTATAATTCATTTGTATTTATGCATACATAAATCTTTATCGCTTCTCTAGTTTCAGCATAAATCAATAGCATTCATTTAGTTTCTCATATTATTTTCACAAAAGAATGCTCTAAATAATGATTACCGTAAAATAATTTAAAAAGATTTTAATGGATAAAACTGAAAAACAAAGATAATTAAAAGTATTTAAAGTATTATCGAACCCTACAATTAGAATCAATATTTTAAACCCGAATTTTGATGATTATTTTAAGGATCTGAACACTTTTCATGTCAACATTCTTAAGGAGTCATATACATGTGTTATTTTAAAATCCAATGACTTATATAATAATTAATTTATTTTAAACTTTAGACGATAATAAATTTAAATACCAATAAAAATGCATTACTTTAAATTGCTTTAAATTACAAAAAAAACTAAAACATTGTTTCAGTGGGAATAACCTGAAAATAACGTTATTTAATAACTGTTTAATTGTTTTTGACCTCAAATCGATGATTGATTAAGAGCCTTATAATTTTAGATAATTTAACTTACAAATAACGATAGTTATTCATTTAACTGACATTTTATATTTTAATTTAATTTTTAAATAGAATATTCATGAAACCGCAATTAAACCCGTTTTAAGTTAGAAAAATCCGGAACACGAATTTAATATTTTGATTCTTTCAGCAAAATCATTGTATAATAATGTGTTCAAAAATATCCTAAAATCGTGTGCTCTCACCACACATTGACACAACTCTATTGCATGCTCATAATTTTCCGGATGAATAATCTCCTGTAACCCCTCGATTAACATAATTTCAACGTATTCGCGTTTAAACAATGCAAGCGTATAAATTGCAGCTTTTATAAGATTTACTGTAAATTTATTTTGACAATGGACAAATTACAATAAGAAATTTATTTCTAATTATTTTTTACTTAAAATCTAATAAATGTGCCGATTTAAAAAATAATTAGCATCGACTTAATCCTCACAAATATGTTAAAAACTTTTTCCGATCTTTCACAGGCTGCAATAGCTCTATGGATAACGATACTTCGTTTTATGGGCGATTTGGGGGAACCGAAATTTCACACCATGGGAAGGGTGAGATTTATATAAATATATATAAATATATATATATATTCACCATATATATATATATATAATGGTTTCACAAATTAATGTCAACTTTTTAAAGGATAACACTTCAGTAATGAGTAAAGTTACCGCAACTCTCGGACGTAATTTCATAAAAAGTAAAGAATTTCAAGAGGCACAATCAATTGGATTAGAAATGGTAATTACTATTGCTATTAACCGTTTACGGATGGTTGCATAAAGTGTTGGAAATTAGCAATAAACTTTATGCTTTTATTACAGGAGTCGGATAATAAACCCCAAAAGTCGCGGAGCATCCGTAACAAACTGGTGTCATTGACATTGAAAAAAAAGAACAAACTGAGTGAAGACGTTCGTCGGCGCCTTCAGGAAGATGATCTCGCAGCAGATACGTACAGTTCTTGGCTCGAGTCACGACCGACTTCCAATTTAGAGAAATTACATTTTATTATCGGTCACGGAATACTTCGCGAAGAATTAAGGTTTGTTATTTACTTTATCAATTTAAGCATCGTTATTAATTATGTTTTGTCATGCATCAATAGAGATGAAATATATTGTCAGATATGCAAACAGCTCACATCAAACACCAACAAAAGTTCTCATGCACGGGGATGGATACTATTATCTTTGTGCGTCGGATGTTTCGCTCCTTCAGAAAAGGTTTATTGTTTTATATTTATTTTTTTATGTTTAACATTTATGTTTTCATTGAAATATTCAGTTTCTTTACTTTATTTTTTATGCATTTCTTTACTTTATTTTTTATGTATTTCTTTGAATTTAGTTTGTAAAATACTTATTGAACTTCATACGCGAGGGTCCTCCCGGTTATGCACCGTACTGTGAGGATCGATTGAGGCGAACATTTGCGAATGGTACGAGAGGACAGCCCCCATCGTGGTTAGAACTTCAGGCGACCAAATCAAAGAAACCACTAATGTTGCCGATAACATTTATGGACGGTAATACAAAAACATTGTTAGCCGATTCCGCGACCACAGCACGCGAACTCTGTGCTCAACTTTCTGAAAAAATCGACCTCAAAGATCAATTCGGGTTCTCTTTGTATATCGCTCTTTTCGATAAAGTATCGTCATTGGGAAGCGGCGGAGAGCATGTCATGGATGCGATATCTCAATGTGAACAGTATGCTAAAGAACAGGGCGCTCAGGAAAGAAATGCACCGTGGAGATTGTTCTTCAGAAAAGAAATATTCGCGCCATGGCATGACCCTACCGAGGATAGTGTTGCCACTAATTTGATATTTCAACAGATCGTGAGAGGAGTTAAGTTTGGAGAATACCGATGCGAAAAAGAGGATGAACTCTCGATGATTGCGGCACAACAATATTATGTTGAATATGGTGATGAGTTAAATATGGAGAAACTAATGTCCGCACTTCCGAATTATATTCCCGATCATTGTCTGCAATCAAATGATAAGATCATTGATCGATGGGCGAATCTGATTGCAGCGGCTTACAAAAAGGTAATGTATAAATCCATTGGAATGCCATTAATGGAAGTATTTTTCTAATACATTTTAGAGTTACTATTATAAAGAAAGAGTCGCGAATCTGAAAGTTAAAGAAGATATAGTAGAATATGCCAAATTTAAATGGCCTCTGTTATTCTCCCGTTTCTATGAGGCATTGAAAGTGAGCGGACCGATTTTGCCAAAAAATGATGTTATCATTGCCATTAATTGGACCGGAATTTATATGGTCGATGATCAGGAACAAGTCTTATTGGAGCTCTCCTTTCCTGAGATAACATTTGCGATCAGTCAAAAAACCAGCAGACCATTTATGCAAAATTTCACACTATCGACAGTGAGAGGAGAGGAATTTACGTTTCAATCACCAAATTCCGAGGATATATGTGAATTGGTGACGTTCTTTTTAGAGGGGCTTAAGAAAAGATCCAAATTCGTTATTGCATTACAAGACTATAAAGCAGAGGCCGGATCATTGTCATTTAATCAGGGGGATTTAATGATACTCGACGAGGGACATACGGGGGAGTCTGTGTTTAAGAATAGTTGGGTCGTGGCAAAACTTGATAAATCCAATGAAAAGGGGGATGTCCCTACCGAATGTATATACGTTTTGCCAACGACAACGAAACCCCCTCCCGGTATACTCTCGGTCTTTAGTCAGGATAATTTTGAAGAGAGCGGACGTAACTTTTTAAATTATCCGCAAGTAAATGGCTTTGATCATCACGAAAAGCCGCACACTCTCGAGGAATACGCTATCGACCATTTTAGAGCACCGCCGAAATTTACTATACAAAGAACTTTAACGTTTTCATCCGCACGAAAGAGAAATAATGATCAATTATGGAGACATTCACGAGAACCGATTAAACAACCGTTACTCAAGAAATTACTGAATAAAGATGATCTGATACAAGAAAGTTGTTTCGCTTATAATTATATCCTTTTCAATATGAGCAGTTTCATTATTTACATAACTTAACAATTAACATTAATTAAATAGTTATGTTAATTTGTTATTTAATTTGATTTGTAATTTGTAGTTTTCCTTAACTCCTTTGAACCTATTTTAAAGTATATGGGGGATCTGCCATCACGACGAACGCGGAGCGGTAATGATCTGACCGATCAGATCTTTGAGGGACCATTGAAATTTGTATGACAAAATAATCACAAATCATATTTAATATAATATTTGTCTATTTTCTTCAAAGGATATTCTAAGGGATGAAATATTCTGTCAGATTATGAAACAATTAACGGATAACAAAAATAGGTAAATGATGACTTTACTAATCAAATGGATTTGAAAGATTACAATTGACAATTGAATTAAAACAGGTTAAGTGAAGAAAGGGGATGGGAATTAATGTGGTTAGCGACAGGGTTATTTGCCCCGAGTCAAACACTACTCAAAGAGCTCACTTTGTTTTTACGTACGCGAAGACATCCCATTGCTATTGATTCAATGCAAAGATTGCACAAAACTTTGAGGTAATATATTTTTTTCATATCTAATTTTAGGTTTTATTAAAAATTAATTTAATTGTATTAGGAACGGTCAACGCAAATATCCTCCGCATTTAGTAGAAGTTGAGGCGATACAACACAAAACAACTCAAATATTTCATAAGGTTTATTTCCCTGATGATACTGATGAGGTAAACGAAAATAATCAGATGTACACTGCTAATTAATCACTTTGACTGTACCATTATAGGCTTTTGAAGTCGACTCAAGTACAAGAGCCAAAGATTTTTGTCACGATATCGCACAGAGACTTAATTTGCGCACCGCCGAAGGATTTAGTCTTTTTGTAAAAATAGCAGATAAAGTCATAAGTGTACCCGAAGGTGACTTCTTTTTTGATTTCGTGAGACATTTGACTGATTGGATAAGAAAAGCACGACCATCACGTGACGGTATATATTTGTAGCATTTACTCAAATATCTAAAAATACTTAATTAAACAGGTGCGTCACCGGCATTCACATATCAGGTATTCTTTATGAAAAAGTTATGGACGAATACAATTCCAGGAAAAGATCGAAATGCTGATTTGATATTTCATTATCATCAAGTAAATGATCCGAGAATTTAATTTAATTTAATTTAATTTAATTTAATTATAATCTAATTATTGTAATTCTTAAGGAACTTCCAAAACTTCTCCGCGGATATCATAAGTGTACTAAAGAAGATGCCGCTAAATTAGCCGCACAAATAATGAGAGTGCGATTTGGTGATAGTAAAACAGAACTTCAGACGATGACGTAATTAATTGAAAATTTAAAAATATTTTATGATAATCTTAATTATTTTATAGGAATTTATTAGCAGAACTGATACCGATTGATATTATTAAAACTCAGAGTGCGAATGATTGGAAAAAAGTGAGTTTTTATGTGGCATTATGACTCAAAATATTATAATTGAATTCTAATTTTAGGCAATAATCAGTGCATTTAATCAGGATAATGGTGTAACATCAGAAAACTCAAAAATTAACTTTTTAAAGTTCTTATATAAATGGCCGACGTTCGGTTCCGCTTTTTTCGAAGTGAAAGTAAATGGATTTAAAATATAGAATTAAATTAATAAATATTATTTTCTTATAGCAAAACGGAGACACAAATTTTCCTGAACATCTGTTAATAGCAATTAATAAACATGGGGTTAGTTTAATAGATCCGGTGACTAAAGACATTCTTGTGACGCATCCGTTCACGAGAATTTCAAATTGGAGCAGTGGAAACACATACTTTCATATGACAATCGGAAATTTGGTCAGAGGAAGTAAATTGCTCTGCGAAACACCTCTGGTCAGTTATGACTCTTATGACAAATACATATGTATATATCACGAGTTTACATATATGTATGTATGTGTATGTGTATGTGTATGTATATGTATATGTATATGTATATGTATATGTATATGTATATGTATATGTATATGTATATGTATATGTGTATGTGTATGTGTATGTATATGTGTATGTATATGTATATGTAAACTCTTGATAGAAATACAATATATTTTTATCTTTACCATAATCATGATTCCATTTCTAATGAATCATTTCTTTTCTCCACAAATTCCACTCTGGAAATGTGAATTTCTTACTGTAAGAACTCTGCTCTCTTCTCTATTATCACAAATTTTTATGTGTAATGCCAAAAAAAAATACATAATGAAAACCATTGTCATATTGACTAATTTTGGTATTTTTACATTTCAGGGCTACAAAATGGATGATTTATTAACCTCATATATTAGTTTAATGTTAAGTAATATGAACAAACAAAAAGTAATGTCACAGAGGATAAAATAAGCCATAGTTATTTATTTATATTTATTTTTAAAAATTTTACCAAAACTCTACAATTTAAATCGGAAAATTAATGTGATAGTTTTGTAAATCTGATAATTGAAAAAACTTTGGTAAATACTAATGTAAATTGTATGGGAAATTAATTTTTTAAAAAATTTATAAAATAACAAATCAATTATTATATTTTATAATAATTTATTAAAAAGTATTTTAACTCAGTATTTCCAATTGATAAGAGGACAATTTCTATGACACTGTATGATACTCTATGATACTGTATAAGATAATTCATTCACGATTTGGATTTTCATTACTTTGCTGATGCATAAAACATATTCATATTCACATATTTATGAACAGATTCAAGAAATCTGTTCACGTTATAGAATGTTTCACTATACGAAGGGTGAACGTTACTGAGGTTTATATCTACTCGAAATGTGCTCCTTTTCGGTTCAACTCGACAATTGAGCGTGTAACTTGAAAGGGGTGCATCTTCAATACGTATTAAAAAGAAAAATCTGTTCAAAGTTTTTCTACAATTAAATGGAACCGTCATTTTAAGCATAAGTTTTTAATTTATTTTACTATTTTCTAATGTTTAATTAATTATTAATCCTGATAATCAGACCGGGACAAGGGGATGTAGGTAGACTGCATTTTTCCTTGGATATTTCCAAAATGTACCCCTCCCAACGATTTTCAAGATTGAAAATTTATGAAAATTTACCTCCCTTAACTTATTTTGTGACAATATCCCCTAGGTAGGGTGCTTAGCCCCCTAGCACGTCCGATCTTGGCTCAGTCTGCTTTATTTCCGGGAAATTTCAATTCTATGGAATGCAAAAAATGTGTTTATATCATAGTACATAGCCTAAGGGTTGCATTTTTAAGATAATTTGAAAAACATCATAACGGTGGAGTTACACCTCGTTTCGCTGAGTCTCGTTTCGCCGAATAGATAATTTATTGAAATTTGATAAATTTGTTTAAAGCGATACACTAAAGATCGGAAGAATCGGGACACTTCTAGTATAGTATATATTTTAAATTGTTTTTAAATGTAAACACGAGTCTTTATAGTGAAAACTGTGAAAGTGTTATTTTGTGAAACACTAAAAATAAAATCCTATGTTAAGCAATATTTTTTAATATATTCAATGATCCTGTAAAGTGAATTCATTTGTGAATTTCATTACTTTTACTGTTATGTTATTCAATTGTATTGTTTTATAATAACTTTAATTGATTCTTATTCTTATATATGTCGTCTTAAGTTTGCATTTTCGGCGAAACGAAACTATAACAGATGTGTTTCGACGAAACGAATTCGGCGAAACGAGGTGAATCAACGGTAGATGTGCCCCTTTTTCAATGAATTCGATTAAGATTAAGATTGATTTAATAATATAGATCAAAACTATTTTTAAAAAAAGATTAATATGACATTCCATAGGGTCTCAGGTGAACATTCCAATTAAATTTGGAAAAATGATAATTCTAATGCTTCCCTTTTTACTGTCCTTTGATACTGTTAATTATGGTGTAACAATTATTTAAATTAAACAATCGTCAGTTTTATTATTTAAGTGATAATCATAGGGAATGATTTAAAGATAAGCATTTCCGAAGCATAATAATATCATTTTAAACAATTGCAATCACATCGTTAATGTATACAAAGAAAGGATCAGATTTATAATTATAGAATAATTGATTATTTAAACCAAAATTCACCGGTTATTAATAACAGTGTCATAATTATGACTCGAAAAATCATTTCAATTACAATATCAAATACAATCATTTGCAGAGAAAAAATATTATTAAAATGAAAATTACTTTTATAATTAAAGAAAATTATTTACTCACAATTCCAATATGTGTAAAGATTACAGAAACACATCAAGTGCCAAGCATTAGAGATCACCCTAATCATATATTAGAGGAGATCACCCTAATCATATGACCCTAATTATATTTCACATAAACAATAAACAATTGGCATTTGTATATAAGTCCTACAGTAATCCCTGAATAATCTGAAACTTGTGTATTATGTAACATTAGATATGAATATGGGAAAACTTCGATAACGTAATCGCGCAATTATTGACTTTTGAAAACCTCATGTAAACACGTGTAAATACGTGTAAATACGTGTAAATACGTGTAACCGTTAAAGTAAAAGTAAAGTGAATAGAAAATAAGCATAGTATTTTAGGACATTTAATTGTATATCATGAGAAAGAAAAATTTTCATAAAACACAAATAAAAATTTAAATATCGTCAATGATTTGTTTTGGGAACACTTTTTACACTTCAGTCTTAAATTTAATTAAATTAAATATAATTTAATATTAAATGATAGTAATTTTAATGATAAAAAAGACAAATAAAAAATTTTAATCTTTAATTTAA
>LBFL01019404.1:0-12795 GCA_000988845.1 Hypochthonius rufulus
ATACACATAAATAACCACTATAACGTGAACAAAATTCTACGACCTGAATCATTGTAAACCTTTACTATTTCAATACGCAGAAATCTCTTAATTGTAAACTTAAGTCTGCGACCGGAGTATACAATAGATAAACTATTTATTCATATATTTTTTCTTATTGTTCCGGAATATTATTATCTCCTAAGATAATGGTCATCGTCTGGACATTCGAGATGACCCTTGAATTCCTAGATTGTTAAGGACAACTCTAGATATACAGTGTGGTCGTGTGGTCACCCTAATATAATCATGGAGAGAATATTAATGATGGAATTTTTACCATAAAACCAAAACATCTCTGCATGTGACCACGTACATTACGTGCATTTCGCATTTTATCTCATTTTATTGAGACTTTAAAATTCATAAAATTTATTTAACTGACGGTACCCGATTCAGGTTATTACGTAATAGAAATGACAAAATCTATTTATTTAAGGATTTTTGATTCACTTAAATCTGAATTAAACGCTTGAAATATAATGCAATATTAACATTGTTTGCTTAACACGTATTTTTATCGTATATTTTATTAATCAATTTTTCGAGCGTAAAGTTTATGTTCACAATTAACTGATAATTAATATGTAATAATTATAATAAGAGTAACATAATGTAATATGTAATATGATCATTTTTTCCTTAATTTTATAATTGAAGGGTAATGATGGGAAAAGGAGATTATCGATCAGATTAGGCTTTTGAATTGGGAAAGGAAAATGAAAGGGTAAAGAGAGTGATATAATTTCATTTGAGATTTCTGAATCATTTACGAATTTAGAACGAAAGAGTATAGTGTTTAATTGAATTTTTTGTCATTTAACATCCATCATATTAAAGTTAATATTGAACTTAACTTAAATATGTTTAATGATTAATTTAAATATTAAATGACGAAAATTGCAATTTTAATAAAATAAGAGTATTCACTTCAAAAATTGATTAAAGTCATGATAGGGAAGGGTCATCATAAGGGAGTGGTCATTAGAAAGGGTTATTGTGAAGGGGCAATGGAAGAGGAATTAATTAATAATGAACAACTAAAATGAAGATTCAAATACAATAGTAATAAATCAATAGTTCAATTGAAAAGTTCAAATTATGTGAGTACCGAATTAATCCCGATTAAGGGATATGCCGCGAGACAAAATCAAAATTCCAATTAACAACTCAATTCTGCAACAATTAATTAACAATACCACCGGCAACTCTACGTTGTGGCGGATTAATCCATTGTTGTACCACTTGTGCCGGTGGTTCTTCAGCCAAAAATTCAGCATTAGCGGGTGATGAATTAGCAGTTCCGGGTTCGTTTGTCCTGACAGTGGCGCGAAATCCATTTTCGTCAGCGATATATTCAACGGTACGGGTCAACCCCTGTGCATCGACGTAACTATAACTGCCTCTGACAGTATTACCATCGGAATCCTCCTGACGACTGACGGTTGCTCCTTCTTCGTTACTCCATGAATAGCCATAGTTGTATGGTTGCGGAGCGTATTGTTCCTCAAGCACCTGTGTACGAACGACGGGAGGTGCTATGGCTACAGGCTGTTGACGAACAACGGCCACTGCAGGTTGCCTAACAACGGCCACTCGTGGCTGAACGATTCTTCGCACACCACCACCACGAATTGCCAAAACCTGTGGTCGCCTCCTAATTACACGGCGCGGGGCAACAACATATTGCCCATCATCATAATCGTCAATGTATTGACATGTGATGAGCGGCAACAATACCAATAATATAACTGTGATCTGAAATTATTTCAGTTGTAATTACTGCACATTAATAGATATGAACGCAATCATTAAGTAATTAAATATGAAATTATAAAATTTTATTCGGGTTTAAATGTTTTAAAATGCTTTGTTAATTGTATTATTATATTGGCACGTGATTTATTCATTCGCTGAAGAATGAGATATGTCAAAAGGTTAAGAGATATTATATTCATCATCACAATACGTACATTAAATTACATAATAAAAACTTTAAACATTTTCTGCTAAAATTTAAAAAAGAATTTTAATGCATTCGATAATAATCAGCATATCATTGTTCGTCAAAAATACAATAAAATTGTTTATGTAATAATGGAGCTCATTTATTGACAGTTTTCCATTGTGGTGAATGTATTTGACACATGTTTTAGAAAGTAAATTAAATATCATCATCGCAATAATTTACTTAAAGGGGTGAAACAATGTAATCGACAACTGATGTATTAATTGATAGAAATGCTTAATTAAGAATTGTTATGAATAAACAATGCTCATCATATTGTAGTGTTATCTGAGATAACGTATAACATCCATAAATTTATATTCATAACAATAATACCCATTTTTAAGCGGATAATCCGCGTTTTGAATTCTTTTGAAAAATTCAAAAAAATGTTATTCAAATATTATGGGTGAGAATTTGAAACGCGATATGAAATTTAAATATAAAATATGGTATTTAAGAGATTAAAATTGGAATAAATTAGTATTTTGTCCTTTTCTTTCAGACAAAAGCCGATTAACATTGTGATTGACTGTCAAAGTACAGTGTATTTAAAGTTTTGAATTTACATATTTAAGTTTTGGTCAAAGTACAAACGTTATTATTTTGTCATATTTCGTAATCATAAATCATATCAAATTCCAGAATTAGCAATTAATACAGTGATATATTCCTAAGCGATGAGTCCGTTTACACATCTTAACCTTATATTTTTGATATGAGATTAAATTAAAAGGATATTCACTGTATTAATGATAATGGAACTTTAATTGATAAATCATATATGAAAATATTGAGGTTATCTCAAATGATTCATTACTTTACATACCATAACATGTCACACAATTAGTTAATTAACCTTAAACTATATTCAAAAATCAATTTAAAATTAAATAACCATAACTATAATCATTGAATTTAATTATTAGAAATATCATAATTGCAATATTATCATAGTATTGTTACATACCTTTAGCATAATGATGTTATAATGTAATATAATATCACACGATACAAATCAAAGGGCAATATTAAGAGCCTTCAGAAACACTTCGATAATCGGGAATAAAAATTCTTAAAATTTTCTCACTCTTTGAAAACCCTTTAAAAGAGAATGTGATGATCACTCTCTTTTATATGCTCTTAAATGTGAGATTTTAAATAAAAAAAGGTCCGTCAAAAATTAAAAATGTGAAGGATGAGATGTGATAAATTTACAATTATCCTCATCGAACACCATAATCTATTACCGTCATCGTCTGTACCAAAAGGATCACCCTTAAGATATTTTTCTCACAGCGAAAGGTGCCGGTACGGTATTGGTTTGTATCATCATCAAATTTTTTTTTATTTATTTTTTTCAAATAAAATGAATTGAAATTGAAAGTGACAAAAATTCTTACATAAAACTTCTTTCATTAACCCACTTTAGTTTAGTCAATTGACAGACCGATTATGATGGAACCCCCCAAATCCTTCGTACGTTTGTTGTGTGAGCATCACTCTAAAGGATGACACCGAATAAAAAGTTTAAAATTTTTGAAAAGAAAAAAAACAGAAAATTGATGATGAATGAGATGTGAGATTAAAATGTGTGATTTGAGGATTCTGTGACTTTCAAAGATATCGTGTAATTTAATGGAGAAATTTCAATGCCAAATCCCATTGACATCTGCAGGTAAATCAAATGGTAATAAATAGGGTTTAAGAAAATTTGTCCTAAAATTTTCACAGATTCACGTGTTTCGACGAAAAATTTATTATTCTTTTGATTCGATAATACCCTTTCACGTGAAAGAATGCCGCTACAGATACAGTTAATTTTCGGTACAAATTTAATCTGAAAAACTAATAAATCAGTTTTACGAGTAAAAGTAAATGATATCATTTATATTACAAATACATTCAAAACGCCTCAACTCATTTTACTTTTAAGTGATTTTCATTATGAATTTATAATTATTTATCCTTTAAAAGTCCAATTTGATGATGGGCCAATTAATGTCATTGAAGAGCTTTTTTATTTTATTTTTTTATTCAATTTATATATTTTACTTTAGTTTTACTTTACTTTTTGATTATGGTCAATCATAAATCATACTAAAGAGTGAATCACTGACGATACATTACACAATTTGAATCCATTATTTAGCACAATGATATAAACTAATGGTGTTAATATGTATTTCTAACGTTAGATTAAATTATATTGAATTAAATAATGAAAATTACGGATATTTAAATGATTTTTATATTTTAAAGTTAATTTTCTTAAAATTTTCTTATTAAATTCAATTATTCATAATGAATGTCCGATAAATTACACCATTAATTTAGTATATGATTTAAGTTTTATGTTTATACTAATATTTTAGTATAAATTATTGAACTTTCACTGTTCAAAACTCTTATGTAATTCTAATATTTATATAATTATATGTTAAACTGATTCTAAATAAAAGTTTAATAAAGAAAATTAATAAATGACTTTACGACATGAGACCACAGAATTTCTATTATTAATTATTATGTAATGATATATAATTATATTTATGACATCATAGGCAGTAATTTATAATCATAATAATTTTAATATTCATCAATTAATTATGGTGTTTTCCCGTATTATATTTTTTGATTTTTGTTACAAACAAATTAATTAATTATTACATAACAATTACAATGACATTCACTGATATATCATTAATTTTAGGATATTACATCATTATTACATATTACAGTTAAATCATATAAATAAATTTGATTAATTACGATCTCTAAAAAATTGTTCAATTATTATTACAATATGTGTATTCCTTAAAATCACGTATTAATTTTATGGTTCTGTTATTATTCAAATACAGTAAAAACAAAATCAAAATCATTTAAATTCTTTACGGTAAAAGTATATATGCCCTGAGGCTGTTTTGTGGTTCCGTAATAGCGAATTATTTAAGTGAAATCTTAGGTACGATAGTGAAAGGCGATAAAATGAGTAATAAACTCAATTTGAGTGAAATGTTTCAGCAGTAAAATACAACAAATTACAGGCATAAAATTTTCAATTAATAATTATAATTTTATTGAAATGCATAATGTAATATATAAATTAATATGCTTAATTGTGTTATTAGAATTTATTAGTAAAATTCTCGTAAAATGCGATAAACAAACACATAGAAATAAATAATATATATATGTATATATATATTAATTATATGCTAATTATTCAAAATAATTTATTGCACGACATATGATGAGAGTAGTGCTGTCGACTGAAATAATTAACGCTAATGATTTATGTATAACCGTTTTAATTTAGTATTAAATTGTCATAATGATTATTGTAATTTTTGTAAATTAATTATAAAAATATATTTTAATGTTTACTTAATAAATATGCAGTTATGTTCGCGTTACAATTTTAGGGTGATCACCCTCCTATCAAATCTAATCCTCAATTTTTTGAGACATACAGAGTGTGTTTTTTAAAACTGCAAAATTTCTTACAAGTTCCGCAATAAAGTAGATTAATAAATGTTAAGTGCTCAATTCAATTTTATTCAATTTCTCAATATGAAACTAATTAAAATAAATAAAATTGTGCTAAAAATGCTGCCCTTCTGCATCAATACATGTTTGAGCCCGTTTTTTAAATATTTTGCCACACACAAGATAATGTTTCTTGCGAAATGCAACGTATTGCATTAGTGAATGAAATTATGAGTTCAGCAATTGTCTGGGGATTCTCTTTATAAACCAATTCTTTGAAAAATTGAGTTTTTATAATTTAAAAATGAAAATTTTCAATCGATAAAACTATTTTTATGTAATTATAATTAAATACAAACTGTTCACATACATTGGTTATGTCAATATATTATGTTAATAATTTTTTTATTCAATTAATTTACTAGAATATTGTGGAATTGAATAAAATTAAATTCAGTGTTCAGTATTAATTAATCTATTTTATTGTGGAACGTGTAAAAAATTTTGCAGTTTTAAAACGCACAGAGTGTACTCCTAAACACTCACATTAAAATTGAATTTATATAACAAATTATCATTACATTATACTAACAAAAATTGTAGATTTATTATATTTAAATTTTTAATTAATTTCTAATATTCATGTTCACTTAGAAAATTTGCGAATTAATAAATTGATTTTAACAAATATTTAAATATTTGACTTATTTTTATACACATTTCTAATGTAAATAATATCAATAACATAATTATAAATTATTTCAATTAATTAATTAGACTGTTAATTGTTCAATATTATTATGGAAAATGGAAGACCGTAACCCTAATATAAAATACAATGTACAGGTATCTTCAAAAAACCATGTTCGAACGATGAAAAAATTTATTTTTTATAATTTTATCAGTAAATTTTCTAAGTAATACACTCATTATTCACTTTTTTTTATCTATTCACTTCTTTCAATTATTCACCTTATTAAACACATTTCCCAAACCCAAATTCATTGTGTGTAATATGAAAAATATTCACTTATTTTAATTATTCACTTTTTTAAACCATTTTTTGCTTCCCGAAGAGTTAAAAAATCTGAATAATGAGTGTAATATGAAACAATGGAATAGATAAACATGGTTTTTTGAAGATGCCTGTACATGTATGGACGAACTTCTACCACAACGTTTTAGTTAATTTTTTTACATGACATTTAGAAACTTTAAGGTTTTAATTAAATATACACAAATAGTGTCAAATAATTTCTATAATTTAAATAAGCCTCACGACTGTACATACTTATGCTGTACATGACAACTATGGACATGCGATATAAATCATTTGGTCTAAACATTATTTGGTAATTTTATAAATGTACCCAATAATTTAATGAATTCAAATTATATTTTATATTTGTTTTACTGTATAATACAACAAAACTCTGATATACAAATTAATATCGAGTAAAACAATAATAATTGTCATTTTAACATTAATGTCCTAATATAAAATGTTTAAATTTCAATGGCATAATCGACATAATGATAGTCAAAATGCAATAATTATTTATTTATTATCTGTTTCTTTATCAAAAGAATTTTCCTTTAAACATATATTCACGTAATAATACGATTTATTATGTTAATTATGATAAATCGAGCACTGAATTCCTCCTCAGGTGTTCCGATGGTTCGGCACTTATACAGTGATCCCCTTTTTGTAAATAAATTTAGGACTTTTTCGTGAATTAATTTCGAGGAAAACAATTACAGGATTTTCTCGTAAAAGGGTCTTCTCCAATATAATCCCATGGATTTCTAAAGAATTGATACGCATGAATGGGGTAATTATGTTTTTATTTTTTTGATACATAAATTCTCAAAATCCTAATTTTTTTTAAATATCGAATCCCCTGTATGTTCAGGTATATTAAACACTAGTTTTAGATTACGATTATTATAATATTCGATCATAAATTTTCTTCGAAAATTCTTTCGAATTTTTTAGTTCACATTTTTCTGGGAAAACATTCCCGAAATGCTCATTAAAAGGCAAGTATTTTATTATTCATATCGTAACGCTTCACACTCTCCCATTATTAATCCGATCACATAAATACTTAATAAATTAACTCAAACATTATGAGATGATCCTATTGATTATAATGATAATTAATTTTTAAATTTTATTAATTGAATATAATTTTAGTACAAAAATGACACTTCAATGTTATAAATAAGAGTAATAATTTAGTTTTTTTAACTGACCCCAAATAATTCATTAAAAAGATTTATTATTAATTTCCATAATTTTGTCATAATATTTTGAGATATTAAAAGTGAATTACCGAATATCAGTTAATGGAATCAGTCATTATACAAATTATTAGACAAAACAATAATTATAATTGTTTTTCCATTGATTCATTCAGCTCATCCTTGAAATTTGTTTTTTATTTAATTGCATATTAAATCATTGATGACTTTCGTCTGTATTTAGCGGTCACTTTTTTGATACATTTTATAGCGTCATTTAAAGCATTTTGTCTAATTAATTAGATTAATTCAAATTTTTGTTATTGACGAACATGGAGATTTAATATTTAATTAAAACACTATAATTATTATACAATGCAATTTTAATAAAGCTCTATATGTGCTAAGTTAACGTCTCTACAGTGTTAACGTCTCTCATATGTTAATATCTAATTTCACCCCTTTACTTTAGTACAATAATTATAATGTCAAACACATACATACATATGAATATAAATATCTCTGTACTTCCATTGTATCCCTCAGATGTGTGTTCCTCATTATAGTTGTAAGTTAAACATACGCTGTCCTAATTAAGACATTCTTAATATTCAATGCATTAATTATAAATAATAATTTAACATACGTTATTATTAAGGCATCTCAAAGTATGGAAATGCACGTTTTTTCCCTTTGAGATATCACTCCGATACTTCGGATGTGTCCGAATCTGATCATTACATAGAGAATGGACTCATGTTTAAATGCTTATTTTTGCTCATTTTTCATTTATTTTCATAAAAATGCTTAATTTTGAATTTCGTGTTTAAATGGCATATAATTGAAAAATTCATTGAAAAGCACTAATATTTACATTTTTTAAATCAAAAAAATTTATTATATTTAATTGATTGACCTATAAAAACACAGGCATAAGTAAATTAAAAATCGTTAATAAATTATTATGCGGTGAAAAATAAACTTTAAAATGTCCGATTATCTTTTGGCTCATGATATTTGATCGTTCGAACATTTTGTAATAAGTTAATTTCAACTAAAAATAATGATTTTTTCACAGAATAATATCCAAATGTACTTAATTTGTAATGGAAATAAGTAAAATAATGCAATTATATTTGTCAATTTTATAATTTTTAAAAATTAGCTTAAAAATGCTTATTTTTCCTTTTTGAGAGCTTATTTTTATGAAATTTTTGCCATAAGTTGAGATGCCCTAATTATTATATTCATTTCTGTTTACATTACGGAAATTAAATGACACTATTTATTTAATGTAATAATTGCAATTATTTTAGAAAAATTGTATTAATGAGTTTTAAGAAATTAATCTTTTCTCTGTTTTTTAAAAAATTCAAAATTAACGGATATGAAATATTAAGACATTATGACTTAAATACTCGTTTAAAGTATTTGTGTCGCATATTGTGCCATATTATATACACCGATAGTTTTACATTAGGAAATACAAAACAATGCTTTTAAAACTTTCACTTTTATTGGAAGTAAAAACTTAAATTTTTATATTAACGAAATTATAAACTAAATAAATAATAAATAATAATAAATAATAAATAATAATGGTCTATTTTCTCAATAAATTATTAATTTTGATTATGATTTCTTATTTATTCAGTGATACAATTGCTTCAAAAACTCCAATTATAATTAAAGAGCATCATCATCATCATCCGGTATCTCCGGTAATAGTTGAAAAGCATCACCACCATCATCATACGATATCTCCAACAATAGTTGAAAAGCATCACCATCATCATCATGCGGTATCTCCAATTATAGTTGAAACGTAAGTTTTGATTATATTCAAATTTTTTGATAATTATTTTTAAAGGTATGATATTACTATTGAAAAACCGAAATTTAAGAAATTAAGAAAAATAATCAGAAAAATTAAAGAAAAACTAAAACCAAAGCCAATATATATTATAAGGAAATCCTCACATGATAATGGTAAAATTCGTAAAATATTTCTTATTCTTTATTATGTAATTTTCTCATTATTATTATTATTTTTTACTTAAAGGAGAAGATTCTGTTACATTAGTGATCAAAAACGGTTGAGGATAGACATGTGAACCTCAATAACGTGATTTATTGCGACTCACGTTTTAGTTATTGAGGTTTTCATCTTATGATAGTTTTATTCTTTAAGTTAATTTATTTATACGCGGATTTACATTTTCAAAGTTTAATAAACGTAAGCATTTAGTTCCATTTTAATAATATTTATTTAAATTCTTTATTTATTTATATTTATTTAAAAATTACAATAGTTTTTTAAGTTTCCATTATTAATTATAAATGTCACAAATGTTATTATAAATGAATAATTATGTTTATTAAAAGTTCAGGTATAAGTGATGTCTGCAAAAATGACACAAATAAAAAGGTCATTTATAATGATCAAAAAAATAATTATTTTCCTGATTATTGTTTATGATATGCAATGATAAATATTTGTATCGTACTCTTATCAATTATATTAACACTTAAAATGACATAATTAGACCCAAAATCGTGTCTGATAATGTCGTATGACCATAACTGCCCCAACAATAAGTGCAACAATACATGCGATGCTAATAATGATAATGATCCATCCCGGGAATGAACATTTTGGAGTATCGTAAGGGAAATGAGTGCCGCAATAGTAATGTGTTTGACTCCAAATTTGAGTCGCCGAATGCCATTGATTCTCAAATATCCTAATCTCAGTTTCACTACAATTTCTCATCGCCACGTGCATTTGACACTTTCTCGTCTCCCACATTGAGCAACACGCGGCACGTGTGATTGTGTCATTATTGGCATTTGAGTTGAGTTTATTGTAAAAACTCCACCGTTCGAGTGACGAGTAAAAACATTGATCCATTTCTATCACATGTTTTTCATAACATACACCTTTTGATGGTGGAACTGTTAATTCATCACCTTTTGTTGTGTTTATCCATAAATATATTAAAAATAGTATTTTATTATTCATAATTTAAGACGTTTATTTATTATTTAATCATTTTACTAAATTATTTAAAAAATTACATAATTTTAATTATCAATTTATTGTTATTCTCTGATCGTTCTAATTTTACATAATAACATACTTTTATCATCATATTTTGAGTTACCTTAAGTTGAAATAATAATATTTCATTGGCATATGTGTTAAATCTCTATATAATTATCTAATCGCTGTATCAATAGTAACATTATCAGTGTAACATTTGTGTGTTTTATTACCATATGCTTAATAAACACCTAAAATGTTACCATGGATTTTATATTAATTTATATATATTAAAAATGATATAATTTTAATTTAATAAATGTCCATAATAACCATTAAAACCATTAAAATATATTAATTTTAATAAATTTATTTGATTAAAGTTTAATGCCTTAAAATATATATTAAATATTTATTTATAAATAAAGAAAATCATGACAAATATAATAATAAAAGCGATTAAAGTTATAAATATAATTTATAAAAAACAAAAAAATAAACTATAATTTTGTTTCATCAAAAAATAATTTGATTTGAAAGTCATTATTTACATAAAACCCGCTTTTTCGGTCTGACGTTTGCTATAGATGATACAACCAACAAAACATGCGGTAGCAATTGTAGTAAATCCGAAAATTACAATCAAAGCGATGGCCCACGCGGGGAAATAACATTTCGTGCTACCATAAGGATAATTGCTACAAATGGTACTTTCTATAGCGCTAAAATGTGCTTTAAACGACTCCTTAGCCCGTTTGTGAACGTGATGATCACACTTTTGATAAATCGCGTCCAAAACACAATCAGCATTATCCCATTTAATACAGCACAACGCTCTTTCTCTATTATCAGTCCCTCGCCAATCATTTTCCGCTTTTGACTGACACCGGTTAAAATCGGGATTAATTTTTGCTTCACACGTCGGGTCACTGATGGATATTCTCAGCGAATTCATACTGTCATAGAATACCGTTTCATATCCTTGTTTTTCAATAATATCATCATCACATGACACTAAATTAATTATATTTAATATAACAGTAAATAATAATAATGATGTTATTATTTTCATTATGATTCTGTAAAAGTCATTCTCAGCCATTGTTAAGGGATGTCATTTCATGGTGTGAAAGTAAAGGTTTTGACGGTGTAAGCATATAATGAATTGCATTGTTTGATAAAGTGTAACATTATTTAAACATTATTAAAGTTAGAGAATTCTATTGTATTTAATATCTTTTTAAAAACAAATAATTGAATATTTAATTTTTACACTTATAATTTAACTAATTATAGGGTTTCATTGTAATTGTATAGCATAATAAATTTATTAAAGTACTGAAAATTAGAATAAACTAATTTTTCCGGTAAATTATTTGAAACCCTATTTTTTACATTTAAAAACTAAAGGTACACTTATCTAATCATAAGTAAACGTGAGTCAAATTCTTCACAACCGAAAGTATAATAAATTATTGATATTCTTAATAAATCATTTTAGAGAATGTCACCGTTGAACGATCATCCGGATAAATGATTTCCGAATATTACTTTTGTTTATTGAAAGCATTACATTTGACACAAATTTACATAATTATGCATAATTTACATTTTCAAAACATAAGTAAATAAATTATTTATATTTTTTAATTGCATAAAATTGCATTAAAAAAGTTATAACGATTTTTACCGTTTCAATTCCGGTCAAATATCAAATAAATATCCCAAAAGAATTTATTTCCTCATTTTTACTCCTCTTTTTGCTATACATTTATTAACCTCTGATCCAATCATATATTTATCGGAATCTTCAATATAATTATATGTATAATTTTACATGAATGTTCTGATTTAATATATTTTATTTATTATTTTCTTCGGGTCATTCACATGCTCTATTTGTTTAACGGTTGCGTAACCTCAAACCATACTAATATTATATAATTACCCTTCGACCGTCTTAATA
>LBFL01019531.1:0-13220 GCA_000988845.1 Hypochthonius rufulus
CCCCCTCAATGTACCTCATACTTTTATCCCTCATACTTTACCCCCCCTCAAAGTACCCATATAGTAGTTAAAGAAATTTTCTTCTAATTTAGAATTACATGTTTGTCTTAATTCAGTATTTTTTTCAATATAAGGTTTTAACCAATCTTTTTGTTCATATTTAATTGCACAATGAATCTTTTTAAGTATTAATCCATGTTCAAGAGCTTGTTTCATTGTTCTATAATCACAAACTAATCCCTTTTTATCTTCCAAACTTGTAATTAATTTCTTTGATTTATATTTAACATCTTTACATATTAAAACTTGTTTATCATCTTTTTCATTATCAATTATTTTCCTTTTATTTTCTAATAACTTTTTTTTTGATATGGTGATAGATCTTTATATTCGATAACTTTATGAACAGCAAAGAATGGATAATCATTATGTGAATCATGTAAATGTTTTGGATATTCTAAATCAACTTTTAATGTATATCCTAGGTACCTTCTATTTTAACTTTAATTGATATATTTTTCTTCTGTATGGGGTAAAATTCTAATATCTTTATCAATTTTATATAATTTTCTAATAAAATGTTTAAAATCATATCCACTACCATTATGAAAGAATATGGGAATTTTTAGTGAAGTTCTTACATTTAAGTTACAAGATTGATGTGCTGCTCCTCTAAATTTACCTGTTATATGACAATGGTCACGAACTATTACATCTAATTCACTAAATTTTTTATTACAAAAGTGACATTTATTTGCTTTTTTGAACTTTATTTCTTCTTTATTAAGATTAGGTAATTTAAATTTTTCAATTCTATTAAGAAGTATTTCATTTGATTTTTTCCTTCATCAATTAAACTTTGAATAAAGTTATTTGTTGTTTCATTTGCTGAATTACCAGTATATACTTTAAAATTCTTATAAAAGTCAGATAAAGCTAAAAATCCATATGAACATGCTTCATGTTTTTGAAGTTTATTTTTTGTATCAACTTTTCTTAATACTGCTTCTTAATCTGCATAATACACTAATGGAGTTCTAATTGTTCTACTTAATTTGTTAAATTTAAATATTTTATTCATTTCATCGGGAAGAATAGGCAATGCTTTTTCATTTTTAAAATAGTTTTCACAGAAAGTTATTTCTATTAAGCAAATTAATGCTAGAAGTGAAATAGAAACATCTTTCACAAGTATGATGAAAATGTTCATATTTTGTTAATTGATCTCTAACTAATCTTGAAAGATTTTTTATATAAACATAATGACAAACTTCTTCATCTTCAATTAAAAGTAAATTAACATGATTATCTTTTTTCTCATCTCTAGCACATGTTAGATAAGGTTCAATACTCATTCCATCAAGAATATATAAATTAATAGATAAATTATTTTGTTTACAAAATTTCTTAATATCATCTGTTTCAACTGGAAACTTAATATTTGAAAATTCATAATCTTCATAATTTTTATAATGGTATAATTCTTGTGGATTCTTTTTTATTTCATACTGATGTTTGTGATATAACATACAATACTTAAAACATTTTTGATCCTTATTTTTAATATTAATACAAGCTTTTTTACTTTTAATCCATTGAGGTAAATCTATATAAGAAGATCCAGATAAAGGTTTATATTCTCTTAATTTAAAATCTATATGATTAATTTTGACTAATTGAAAATATGCTTCATTGTTATTCAAATTATCTATTTTTTCTTTAATTTCAGATAATAATTCAATAATTACATTATCTACTTCATCTTTAAGAATTATTCTATTTTTAAGATGGAATAGGTTCATTATTTTTATATTCTATTGCACCTGTTGTTAGAATTTTCTTTTCAAAATTACCAATCAAAACTAATTGTAATTTTATTCCAACTAATTTTTCTTTTCTTTCATTAAATAAATCAGGTAATTCACAAATAAGAATATCAACATTATCTATATCATGTTTTGGTTTAACTTGTAGTGTAAGAAAACATTTCTCTTAAGCTTCTTAAGATTTCATAACAATATAATCATGTTTCAAAATCAAGATCATTAAAATGTCTTTTTCTTTTGTTAATGATTTTGATTGATTTAAGTTTTCTTTTTAGTTTTTCTGCAAATAATTTGCTATTTTTCTTATGAGAATCTGATTTTAAATGTTCAATCCATTTCCTGGTATATTTTCATTACAATATCCACAAGTAATAGGATTATAAACTTCTGGTGCATGGATATAATATAAATGTTTTTTAGATTTTATATGTTTACTCCAATTATTTATGATATTTCAGCATTACAAAGATGCCATTTAATTTTATTATTTTCCATTTATTATAAATAATTTTTCAATGTTCTATATTTTTTCATTTTCTTTTATTTTTAATTTATAATAAATGGCAAGCACTCTGGATAATACATTACCAATGAAAAAATGTGTTAGATGTAAAGAATTTAGATTATTATCTGAATATCGCAATAATAAATATAGTATGGATGGACTATATTGGGTTTGTAATGATTGTAAAAAAGAATTTTATACTTTACCATATATTAAACCAATTACATGTGAATATGGTAGAATGGTGAATAAACCTTATCTATCAAGACATTTTAAAACTGAAATCCATAAGAAATATTTAGATTTAAATTTTAAGAACTTAACATCTTCAGATGTTAAAGAATAAAACTATCTTTGATATAGATTAAGATACTTGAAAGTCTTTGAATCTATCTTTTACATACCTTAAAAGACATAAAACATAATAAATAAAAAAATATGGTTTATAATTCTTATATTAATCATGTTAAATGTGAGTGTGGGATAATAGTAAATCATAATTATTTATATACTAACCTATCTCGATTACTCTAAATAAGATAAATACAGTGTGGTTTATTATTGACTGTGCTAATTGGATTATTTTATTTATTATTGATACTTTTTAACACATAAAGTGTTAAAACCTTCACTCCTTTTAATTCATCTAAGTAACATTTCTTTATCAAATATTTGTTTTAAAATTTTTAATACTAGACTTATAAATTCAAATATTCATAAATACTTAACATGTTATTCAGAAATTATAAGTGTTAAAGACACTTAGAAGAGTCTTTAGGTATCCTTTAGGTATCCTTAAGATATATAGAAGAGTCTTTAGCTATATGAAAAAATGATATTAGTTCATCAACTTAATAATAAATTAAAACTAGATAGTCCAATTCCAGTTGGATGGTGGTATATATGAAAGTTCTGACACACACCCTTTAGCACTTTTTAAAGATTTTTATAAAATATATTAAATATAATCTTGATATTTTTTATAAAAATCTTTCATAGAATTAACTTGAATATTTTTTCTTATTGTAGGAATAGAAGGTTTTAACATTTCATTTTTAGTATTTTTTAAATCTAAAGATGAAGTTTTATTTTCAGCAGTTCTTAACATATTATTATGAGAAGAGTTAAAATTTATTCCTTTAAAACAAAATTTACTCTTTTCATCTCTTGGAATATCATATTTTAACTTTGATTTATATGGTATTTCTAATAACTTAATATATCTTCTAATAGTTGATGGTTTAGTATTGTTTTGTTTACAATATGATATAACTGAGTTATTTATGAAATCATAACTCTTTAATATTCTAATAGTTTCTTTATCAAATGATTCAGTATTCATTTATATATTAAAATTTTTATGGTTGATGGATATGGTTTATTAATATCGCTTATGGATATGATTCATGGTTATGGTTAATGGAGTATGGAAATGGATAATTTTTTATTTTATATAAATGAATAAACAAATCATAAGAAAATTTTCATTAATTATAGATGAATTAGAAGGTATTGATAATATAATTTCAAATGTACCTGAATTGAAAGAAATGATAAAAGATGATGCAAAATTAGAACATATTATTAATGCAATTGATAAAATTGATAGTATGAGTGATGAAATAAAACATATTTCTAAACAATTTTTTATTGCATTACAACATACAAATTTAGGTTATAAGATATATAAATACAAAAGTTTTAAAAATCAAGAGATTATTAATAATCTATTACAAAGAGAAGAACAATATAAAAAAATAATTAAAGATCAAGCTAAAAAACAATGATAAAAGTGGTTTGGATGAATTAAATAAAATGTTTTCAACAATGTTAGTTGAGACTAAAGATAATAAACCATTAACTAAATATATGAATAAATGTTTAAAAGATATTAAATTTTATGATGATTTTAAGCCTATATTTGAAAATGAAGTAATTCAAACATATACTAAAGAATTAAAAAGTATGAAAACAAGTAGAAAAGGCCCAACTTTTAAGAATATAGATAAATTAACAACAATTAATGTTCCTTCATTAAAAGATGGAGCAGAAATAGTAAAAAAATAATAAAGTCGAATATTTTCTATATTATACAAAAAAAGTGTTAAGCCTACAGTACTTAAAGCGTTAATTGCTAATGATATTTTAAATTTTATTTATTATGGAATAAATCCAGGGTCTATAGCTGTAGACCCTGAAATTTTAAATAAAAATAAGAGTTTTCTATGATAAAAATAAAAAAGATAGATACTTTTATTGCATTTCTAAGAATTACAATCAAAATAAAACAATTGTGAGGTTGTCAAGATAAATTTAAATTATAATTTGTTTACTCCTGCTGCTTAATATTGTAATTATGATGCCATCCATGCATAACAAGCTCAGACGTTTGTTTTTTATTTTTATTTGAAAACTTTTGCATTAACAATCGATTTGACTGAACAAAATAAAAAATTAATTAGCCAATGTACGTTGTACTAATAAAACATTTACCTTTTTCATCAGATCTAACAACTCAATACCATCATTATGATCATCAATAACTTGAATCAACGATGATATAAATCGTGTGCCAAATTCAACATCTCGATACGATACATAATCTTGAAAATACAGTATTTTGTTAAAATATATTGGGGGGATTGCTCAATTTAATTGGTGGTGTTATTTTTACCTTCAAGAGTTGAATACCAAATGACCATATCAGAATATGAACTATGGTTGACATTATCGTCTTTATCATCTTCACCTGGAAATGAGTCTACTTCACCAAAAGTTTCATCATCTAAAAAATAATTTTGTAAGACATGATGTGTTCAACAAAATGTGAAAGTATTATTCAAAGTTGAGTTAACTAACCTCCTCTGCAGGCTTGAATCACGACGACTTTTGGTTTACCAGTCAAATATTTACAATCATCAATCGGACGCAAAATATGACGATGGATCAGTACGGACACTTCATCAATACCATAAATGACTCCTCCTTTGTAACCATGAGACAGAACAAAAACAATTAAAGATTCAAAATTCATTAGCGTTTCGTCATTAGCAAAATTTGCAAAAAACGTTTGAATTTCTTCGCCCGTCTTATCTCTAATAAGTATAACTTTATAATTGAGTTGAAGAAACTTTGACGCTATACTGTTAACGTCACAAATACTGCCTTGTCTTGCATTCGTTTTTAAAATAAAACTGTATGGATCATATAAGTTATTTTCCAAGATTAAGCACAATCGTTTTTGATCAGAATTTTTGTCTTCAAAAATTAATGGAGATTGAAATGATGTTAAGCTAAAATTAAAATTTTTACACCATCCAATAGCTTTAACGTTCGATGAAACCTGATATTTAGAAAGAGTTGGTTCCTAAAAAGTAAAAGTAACGATTTAAAAGAGTCAAATAAAGATAAACAATGAGGAGAACCATAAATTGAACACAAAATTATAAGCTTTTAGAGTACTGCAATTATTACTTTAGTACTTTTGTATTTGAGAATTTTGTGCGCTATTCATGATTCAGGGTGTTTTATATATCTTAGTGAGCATTACACAAATTTTTGATAATTCCAATAATTCAGTATCGTTCCCATATTCTTCAATAATATCCAATATGTATATACATTGTTGCTTAAATGATTTGTCTTTAGTCACGAAGTTCCAAATAAATATATCACTTGTTTGAACCAGGTATGGATCTTTAACTTCATTCGTATTATCATAAGATGCGAACTGATTTAATTGATCAAAAAAGGTTGGTTCATCAGAACTATCAGGAAACGGAGCAAAACCATCATGTTCACGATAAGTGTGGTAAATAAATATTTTTGGTTTAGCGCGCAAGTATTCACAGTTCATATTATTGAAAAACTCAATGGCTACTGAGTCAATTTCTACATATGAATCGTCACACAATTTAATTTGAGAATTATTTCCAAAAGCAAACACCATCATAACAAATACATCATATCGAGTTAATTGTTCGCATGATCTTATTTCATCGAGCAGCTCTATGGTAATACTTTTCAATTTTATGACATCATATTTTAAACTATTGAATAGTGATTCTAAATCACTTGTGTCAATATTTAAATTGTTACAAATTAAGCAAATACCGCGATTATTACTACGATCCATTAAATATGTGTTATCACATTCATAATCTATAATACTTTCTTTTTTGAAGTTAAACACACTGGACGAATCACTAAAAAATTTACTTGCTTCCATTGGCTCCTCTTTATCTAATTTAACCGCTGCCAAATGATAATTCAGTATTGCTATCTCGTATTTGCTACATTTGTTACCATTATTAGATATATAATTTTTAAGATACCCTTCGGCTTTGTTTAGATGTGCCCACTTTTGACCAATCTCGACATGTGCTAATTCTTTATGAGCGAGAGACAAAAAATTAGCAGCAACAGTTGGTATTTCATTATACTCGGAACACTTTAAGAAATAATCAATTGATTGATAAAAATCCCGCTCACGAAAAGCAATATAACCTAGTATATTGTATAACTCTTGTAGTCTCATCACATCTACTGATTCTTGACGTGAACACCAATTGATTAACAAAACAATATATTTTTTGCAGAGCTTTAAATCATTTCTGCGAAAGAAAGACTGACTGATAATCGTTAAATAAGCTAAGAAATATTCAAATTGTTTACCATGTAGATTATTGTGCATAAAATATTCACTAATCTTATCAAAGAACTCTGTGATATTATTTTCATTAATATGCTTGTCAAATGAAATAAGTTTCTGAAGTTCATTATAAGCTTCATCAAAAATTTTACTAGATTTACTTTGATTTGTAATGTCATCTTTTGTTTTTTGTATCAAAGATAACAAACCAAGTGTACATATTTTCATAATAATGTTTTTATCTTTTTCAAAGTATTTGAGTGCACTTTCGTAGTATTTTTTTGATTCACTTTTCGAAATTATGTTATTTTCTTGTGCGAGTCTTAGAAAGGCCCAACCAATGTCATCATAAATATCTTCTTTTTCATTTTGTTTTAATATTTCAATTGATTGCAAATAGCATTTTTTTGCATCACTATATTGATATAATTGTTTGTAGCAATCACCCAACAAATAGTAAGAAGCAGATAATGGATATTTAACTTTCTGAACTATATCAAAATTTGGCATAATATCACATGAACTTTGATCAGTTGAATCTTTTGAGTACTTTTCAATGTCTTCAAATAAATCATTTGATTGTAGAAAGTATTTTATTGAGTTGTCGTATTGTTTAACTTTAAAATAACAATATCCTAATTCATGATAAATTAACGCAAAATTATATTTATCAAAATAGCTCTGTTGACAATTCATTGTCTGTTTACTATAATATTCAAGTAAGTTAATGTATGCCTCAATTGCAGCATTAAATTGAAGTAAATTGACATAACAGCTACCTAATTCCATACTTAATTTAATTATTTCGCCAAAATGTGGCTCATCACATTTTTTATAAAATTGGATTGCTTGCATAAAATTTATGGCCGCATTGGAATAGTTTTGTTTTATTACATGACACTTTGCCTGTAAATATTTAGCATCAGCTGCGGCTTCGAAATTATTTCCTATGCTATTAATAGACATATTTGCGAACCATTCGGCAGCGATCTCATAATTTTGTAGCAAATCAATTGTATACTCGAGCCATTCAATTGAAGACAAACCATCAATATTGTAGTACTTTGAACAACACACGGAAATTTTGTCCGCTAATTTACAAAAACCATCATAATCAAAAATGGGACACATAAACATATTTTCAATTGCCCTCGCATAATTGGTTGAAGCAACTTGAAAATTACGATTTTCTTCATTAACCCTACCTAACTTAAGATAAGCGTCACCTAAAGCCAGGTATCTATTTTCATTATTATGTTCACTCTCTAATAATTCAACTGATTTTTTCATAACTTGTTCTGCGTTTTCATAATCGTGTAATGCTTCAAGTGACTTAAATTGTAAGTTTAAGAAAAGATTAGCTGCTTTAATATAGTCTTCTTCAACAAACTCTGATTTGTTTGTAATTACTTTGTCATAAGCTTGCTTATATTCAGAGTTTGCATCAAAATAGTTTCCCTCTTTCAATAAACAGTCACCCAATTTACGATGAATTTTAACTGATTTAAGTGCTAAATCGTCATAAGAATCGTATAAAACAATAATATAACGATAATACAGTTTTCCATCAATATAGTTGCCATGTTTGCAATGATTGTCTGCAAACTTGAACAATTCATCACCAATTTGCGTTGCACAAAAATTATCATCGAGCGATAAATAAGTCGCAATTACACCTGACGATTCATTTATATCGAGACTGTTCGTGAAATAATTTTTAACAACATTTAAAATATCACTTTCGATAGACATCTTAAATTATAATTTGCATTAATATAACAGTTTTAATTTCAGTTTACTATTGCTTTTCTTAAGTTTAGATCATGTAATGAATATTAAAAACAATAAATAAATACCATCTACAACTATTCTCACAAAAAACAAATCAGATTTGAAATGACTGCTTCAAACAATAACTTACAATTCTAAGTTCAAGGATAAAAAGCAAACTTCTTATGAAGAAAATTTAGGCCTTTATTCTGAGAAAGGCTTAAGTAATCTAATCACAAAGGGGTCCATATCTTCTCTATAAAAAGTGTGCTTTTTACTTTTGAATGGTGAATTACCATTTATAAGAGTAAGTTAGATAATTAACTCCATGACTACTATCTAATGAATAAAATAAGTAAGCTCACAATATGCCAAAACCACAAATCTTAAAACCATAAAGTTTGTGGTATAGTAATCGAAATAAATATTTTATTTTAAAAAGAGTCTCATTTTGAATATTACATTTTGCAAATTTAAAAGCTATTAAGAATATCCAGGATTAAAATATAACTTCTTTCTCCATCCCTTGGTCTCATAAGATGTACTTTGTTTGACATGTTTATGACAATGATCAATACGATCATAATAAGAGGTCGACTTTTCCCTAACCACATTTTGTACAATTTTCAAAATATTCTCCAGATCAGTGTCTTTAGCGTGTTCTGCGATGGCTGTCACAAGTGATGAACCAAACCAAGTCCCTTCTTTGCTCCCTCGTGAAACCATACCTGCAAATAATTAAATACTTAACTAAAATAAGAGAGGAGTAGTCTTACCTGAAACTGTAGAATAAGAAATAATTATGTCTTCCCACGTAGGAATTCGTTTTTTGCCGTCTTTTGCCGTGGTATCATCTGATGTTTCTTCACCATCCGAAACGCCATGATCACTTTCCTCTAAAATTATCACATAGCTTATATAAACGATTCAGTTTATAATAATTTCAGTAAATTTCTTATCTAATACAGTTACATTAAAAGTAAAGTCATATCATATCACTTCACTAACAGATCAACTTGTAAAATATATTGAACATTTTTAGAATGGTCAATCATGTGTGCATTTACTTACTTCCACGACATGCGTTTATAAAGAACATTTTGGGTTTCCCAATGAGACCTTCGCAATTTTTATTCGAAAAATTCCTAATTATTTGGTCGATGTACACCACTTTGGAGTCACGTGCTAATATTCCATTTTCTTGTCCATGACTTAAGAATATTGCAACAAACGCATTGTGTTGACTCAAAATGATTTTAGATTTACTGATCTTTATAAGAGTTAACTTTATTTCACTTTTATTGAGATTAGGGTATAGTTTGACGTTAAAGCCCAACTGCTTAAATACTTGTTCCAGTGAGTCAGAATCGGCCCGAGGACCGCATACATTGTGCGTTGGATCGTCAAAACTCCAATTAGCAAATATTAGGCAATAGCCCTTATTTTTTGAAAGCATTTCATACACATCATTTCCAATAAATGGCTTTGATAAATCGTCTAACAATTTGACTCTAATATTGCTTGAATTGGCCTCACTTGGAACATATGATGAAGAACACCTTTCACCCATTGATCATCAAATTCACATGGACGCTAGAAAAGACAAAAACTCTTGTATAAAAATGGCGTAGATGGATTTCACCTCACACATGCATTCTATTTATAATGTGACATAACTTAAGAAATGTCACTTTATCTCACTTATCTCACTGGTTTCAAACTTTGCTATGATACTAATTGCACTAAGATATTAAAAGATTAGTTTATTAGCTGAACACTTTATACAAAGTTTTATTTTAAAATCTTTGATGTAACTAGAAACAAAATTTTTAAGATGAAATGATTGTATAATTAGAATTATTCACAGATATTTTAAAAGAATATGAGATAAAATCGATTTGTTACAATAGTAAATTAATAGCAACTTATAATAAAATTAAGTATAGACTCAAGGACAAAGTCTCATGTCATGAGACAATAATCTTGAATGCTAAGCTTTCCAATGGTTTCTCTCAGTATTAGAAAAAACGATACCTAACTTTATCTTTTTAAAGTTATTCTTTATAAAATATAATGAAAGAGATAAATTACTTATTCTAGGATAATCTTTGCTAAAATTATATAAAGAAATTAAGAATTGAGCATAAGATTTAGACCATTTTATATTACAATCTATTATAAAATCATTGAATTCTTTACCATTAACTAAACATTATTCTTTAATTTTATATAAACATTCTCCAGGCCTAATAGCACATTTTATTGTTTCTTTTTGATAAAATTCTAATTCAATACTTATAGAAACAATAACACCTTTTACTTCATTCAAATTGTTGAAACTGATATTATTTATATAATTGTAGTTATTTGTATTTGAAATTCGGTCTTTACCCTCACAAGTTTCACTAATACTGTTTTTCATTAACTTTAATATATCATCCTTTTTTGTTAATTTTATTTTACGTTTCAATGGTTTGTAAGTTTCTTCTGTAATTTCTTCATCACTACCATATATTTCATCAATAACTTCATCAACAGCTTTGGAGATTGAATCTTTTCTATTTTGATAAAATATTCTGTTTAATATAATATTAAAAATAGGAATTAACACTTTGAGTACCGCTGGTATTTAACACTAAAGTGTTAAGCCTATGGCACTTAAGGCTATACTTTTCCGGTATGGAAAGAGTTAACTTACTTTAACTTCTTATTTTTAAAGTATAATGAGTAGAATTCATTTACTTTTTCATTCCAATAACTTCTTCGGTTTTCAGGTATTGCAGTTAACATTCCACTGTGTAAATTAACCATTGATTCCCAAATAAATTGTGGTAAATCAATTGTTAATTCATTCATATCAAAGATGTCTAAAAAATACAACAATTATTATTAAACAATAAATACATACCATCATAATCCATTAGAGACACCATGTTTACTGTATTTATTATGCATTTACTTTACATCAACTAATATCATGGTTAAAGGAAAAGGATTGTTGGTTTTAACATTTTAAATGTTAAAGGAAATTAACTTCAGCAAATCTTTTAACACATAAAGTGTTAAAGCCTTCGGTTATTAGAGTAAAAAGTTATCAATGAATATTATATCATTCGAAAGATCTTATTACACACTTTATGATCATAAATTTTCATTTCAATAAAATATTTGGTTTAATTGTTATTTTATTTTCAAAAATATCAATATTTTGATTAAATTTTTAGCTTAAAAATAGTTTTTAAACAACTTTTAAAGTTTTGAATATGTTTTACATTGTTTTCTATGGGATAATTAGATGAAAGCATTTACTATTTTTTTATATAAAGTGATTAAAAGCTTTTAAGATGTGTACGTGACCTGAATTTATAATTATTTTTTAACCAAAAAGACCCTTAAATTTAAGAAAAGTATAACGATATATATATCGTTGGAAAGCATTTTTCGAGCTGATTTCAACAAAATTCGAAAGATAGTTCTATGATGACCGGTTCAAAAGTTAGGTTGACCCCTAGTCACTCATTGATGATGACCACAAACCATTATAATATGGGTATCAAAATGAAGTATTAAAATCAGATTTTAATTTAACATCTTTAGATGTTAAAGGATATTGAAAGACAAATTAAACAAAAAAGCAACCATTTCTTAATCTAATAACAGTTATTGCCATACTCGGAATTATTATTTTCATAGTATATTTAAAATATTGCAAAAAAATGCATAGTATCGATCAACCAAATGAATTAGTTGTAATGGAACAAGCGAGAAGTTTAATTATAGATCAATAAGCATGCCAGACTGACTCAACGCCACCAGTTTCGGGCGCACAAAACAAAATCAATAAACTACTTATAACGACCGCTATATTGTGTTATTGCTTTTCTAACGCCTATTCGATGTCCAAAGACACTTTTGTCATAATGATTACGTACTCTAATCCATGTATTAAACTTCTCGGTGATGACTAAGTGTCATCAGAAGACAAAAATTGGTGTAACTATACATTCTACGAATCGTTCATTATTCCAATCAGACGCTATTATAATTCAACAGATGACGAATCAAAAATTCATTTATTGCACCGAAAAAAGCGATTCATTACACCAGCAAGTTTCGAGACGAGTCACATTAGTAGCAGCAAAACACGCCCCGATATCAGGGCCTTAATAAAACCGTGGAAAAATCAGGAATTCAATTTGTTGCGAATGAAGAAAGATTCAAATTCACGCGCAGCCACTGAATGTATTATCACGTCAATGACGGCACGATTCATGTTAATTAAAGACACCATTGTAAGAATGGGAAAGAAATGGAATGATAAAATTTTCGACGATCACATTTTTAAAGTCACCTCGAGTAGTGACCAATTACCCGTTGGAATGAAAATAGTTATCACCCATACTCATGTGAAATAGATTTTCACTGCTCAAAAATAAGAATCGAGCTTAGAAAATCCGAAAAATATTTT